>JAJPUD010006196.1:49210-82073 GCA_023553655.1 Myrmecobius fasciatus
ATAGATATAGATATAGATATAGATATAGATATAGATATAGATATAGATATAGGACATTTAAAAAGTTATAATCTTGGCTCAGAATTCAATTACTACTTAGTGGTTATACTATCAAATATTAAGGAACTTGAAGGCTTTGAATCTTCCCTCTTTCTATGAAGGCTCAAACATGAAAATTGCCTTAAACACTATAAATAGATAGATAGATAGATATAGATATAGGACATTTAAAAAGTTAAAATCTTGGTTCAGAACTCAACTTAGTAGTTATATTATCAAATATGAATTTGAAGGCTTTGAATCTTCCCTCTTTCTATGAAGGCTCAAACATGAAAATTACCTTAAACACTATAGATAGATAGATAGATAGAGATAAAGGACATTTAAAAAGTTATAATCTTGGCTCAGAACTCAATTACAACTTAGGGGTTATACTATCAAATAGTAAGGAACTTGAAGACTTTGAATCTTCCCTTCATCTGTGAAGGCTCAAACATGAAAATTGCCTTAAACACTGTATATATCTCCATAAGACATTTAAAAAGCTATAATCTTGGCTCAGAACGCAATTACTACTTAGGGGTTATACTATCAAATAGTAAGGAACTTGATATTTCACCATTTTCATTGTGAGAAAGGAAGAAAGCAGGGTTAGAGGAAGATTTATTACATCCTGTTTTGTTTATTCCTGCTTGGAAACTAGTCTGTCAGCTTTCTTTCCAAAACAATTGGCAGGCAATTGAGCTAGTGAGTGGACAACCTGCAGGGCTAAGAGCAGGAACTAAGCAAAAAGCCCAGGCCCAACTGACCACAGTTGTCTTTGTATTATCTCAGCCCTGCCTTCATTACATCACAGCATTCTAAGTGCTTCAACCAATCACAGAGCTGCCCGAGGGATAATAAAACAGTTTGAAGGCCCAGAAGCCTCCATAGCAACACTAAACATCCTTGCCTTTGCTGCCGTTAGAGAGAGTTGTGTTAGGGAGTACTCATGCCTCAGAAAGAAAAAAATCCTAGGATGAGTTCTTCCACCTCATCCTCCAAAGTCACAGAGGTAGAAGACACATTAAAAAATCTGGATGATGATGATGATGATGATCTGGAGTGCAAAGAGCTCCAAGGGTTGAAGGAAGCTTTGGAGAACCTCCATGGTCTGTCCAGTGAAGAAAAAAATGAAAAGGCTATGCTGCGCTCCCGCCTCCAGGAGCAGTCTCAGCTCATCTGCATCCTGAAACGGCGGGCTGATGAGACTCTAGAGCGTTGTCGAGTGCTGGAGCAGCTCAACACGGAGCTGGAGGAGAAGAGGATGAATGATGCTGAGCGGCTGGAGGCCCAGACCCAGCACACACTGAAACTGGAGTCCCGCTTCATGGACTTGGCCGCCAACCACGAGGAGATGATCCGCTTCAAGGATGAGCACAAGAGGCAGAATGTCAAACTGAGAGAAGAGAATGAGGTCTTGAGGAAGGAGAACAGGGAGCATTTCAGTCAGGCCTTGAAGGACCAGGAGGCCAAAGTAAGTCTGCTCACAGCCCAGGAGGAAAAGCTGTCCAAAGAGCTGGAGGCCCTGAAGGGGAAATGTGCACAAGAGATGAGCCGCTCCAAAGCCAGAGAGCGGGAGCTGCTGGACCTGCAGAGCCAGCAGGCCAGCTCCCACGCCAAGGAGACCAGCGCCCTGCAAAGCAAGCTCCAGGCGCTGGAGGAGCTGCACCACAAGGCCTTGGCCAAGATGGCCAAGGCCGAGGAGAAGCAGAAGGACTTGAATTCAGAGCTGAGCAGCCGTCTGGAAAAAGTGACCAAGGAGAAAGAGGAGCTGCTGCAGTTGTCCATGGAGAGGGGCAAAGTGCTCCAGAACAAGCAGCTGGAGATTCAGCAGCTGGAGGAGAAACTGGAGATGGCGGAGATGGCCCGGAAGAACGCGCTGGATCGGTTTGAGCAAGAAGCTGCCACCGTGAACAGCAACCTAAGAGTTCAAGAACTGAGCCGGAAGATGGAAGGCATCCAGAAGGCCTATGATGAGCTTTGGTTGCAGTCGGAAGCCTTCAAAAAGCACAGTCTGGATCTTTTGACCAAGGAGAGGGAACTCAACGCCAAACTCCGACATCTCTTTCCATAAGGCAGGCCTGGCTTCCACAGGCCCCATCTCAACTGAAACGTGTTTCCTCCTTTGCTGGAACAGTAACCAGCTTTCCTTTTATTATATTTCTATTACACAAAGAACAGCCTTGAGATCCACTTTATTGTCACTCCTCTCCTTGTTCCATCCATTTTTGGTTCAACCACTTAGAATACACAGTTTTGTCAGATGTCATTTATTTGCATCTGAAATCCAAACCTCTTCAGAGATCCTTCCCTCTCCCCAATTTGTGTCTGGGTCTTTACACCTCCTGGAAATTTAATTTTCAGCCTTTGAGACGTCTGCAACAGGTGAACTTTCACCTGGTTATACTCTTGAGAGATGTAAAATTAATTATTCTTCATATTGAATGAGATTTTCTGTTCCAAATATGAAGATTTATACCTTTAATGTGTATCGAGGGAGGTTTTGCTAGCTGTATGTCCAGTCTATTTTTCTTAGGTCATATTACATCTTCTGTGATATTCTATGTCATTAATGCCTGTGGGAGAGAGCAAATGCTGTTAAGTTTTTCTTAGAGTAAGCAGATCTTAGCACGGTCAATTTGTACAAGAAGTATAATTCACGTATGTAAAATGGATCTATTTCTCAGTTAGTTTATAATTCAGTTCTTAATTGATTTTTCCCCCTTTAATAGAGTATTCAAACGGGTAATAGTGCAAAAAGCTTTAAATTGGCTTAATATAGCCAATACAATAGGCTAATGGAAGAAGACAAATCTAATAAGTGAAGTATCAGGAAATACAAATTTCTGTATTATGATTATCCTGGCAGACTTCTTTTGTAACATAATTTTTGTTACCATTGACTATACAGTTGTTACCATTGACTATACAGTGCATATTATACATTGGGCCTTTTCATTTCTGTTGGTATACTTTCTTACATTGAAATGTTTAATCATTAAAAATATATATCCTTATGTATTTAAAACACTACACTTTGGAAATATCTGGATAAGCACAGAGGTATAAATAAATAGTACTATTACATCTTGGAAATTTCATAAGTGTCTTCAAAGTATTTATTTTCATGCATATTTCCCTATGTCCATGTAATGAGATAAATAGTTTGTAGGCATTATAATGAACACCTCTTTATTTTATATTTTTATAACTCTTCACTCCCTCTCTTAATAAGGTTGACTTATCAATATCAACTTTCTATATCACCAAAGACTGCCAATTATTGCCTGTTTTATAGATAACATTGTTTAAGGCCAGCTTAATAAGTGTCCAGGAGTTACAGGAAATACAAATTTACATACTTTATTTTTAACTATATTTCCCAAACATATCCAACACTACTCACATTTATATTTTTCCAGAGGGATTCAGGAAAATATATACTCTTATCAATAACCAGGTTGAATGAGGGGTATATTTCTATACAAGGTTCCACTTCTGGGACAACCTGTCTTATCTTTTTACTTTATATAGGATAATAATGCCAGAAAACAGAATGAGGCAACAGTACAAATGTAGCTTTTTGTTGTAACTTTACATGAAACTTTGAATCAGGCAGGTTAAGTAGTACTAATATTGGTTTAATGGTGACTAGTTTAAAAGTTACCATCAACTGACCCTCCAAAGTATGTCAATGTCTATTAATGCCTCTTGAGTTTCATGTGCAGACAGCACAAATCAATCTCTTTAAGTAATTTATTTTTAAAAAAAAGATTTATTGATTAGGAATGTCTAACTATTCATTGATTATACCTATTTGGAGGATGGAATAAAAAGTGTGGTGAGCTTTTAGGATTAACAGAAGTTAGAGGTGAATAGAATAGATTGAAGGATCTGTTCACCTAATCTTTCTGACTGCTGCCCATTTGACCCTTCCCTCTATCTTTTAGTTTTATCCTCTGCCATAAGGAACTGCCAGATTTCAAGTTATCATGCCTGTTCGTTTACACTAGCTAATCTACCTTCCTTCTTCTCCTGCCTTAGCTGGTATTCTATAAAACAGTCCCCCCTCCCCCTTACATTATAAATAGAGAAGTAATTAAACTTTAAAAGTCAATTAGTCCCACTCCCTATCCAAAAATTAATGTCCTCTAAAACTTCCCTAACAAATGAATATTTAACCTCTAAAATAATGTGGTTGAGTCAAAACTCTACAAGTACAATGTGTTATTTGTGTGCCTGACGTGTGATATTGGTATTCATAGAGGCAGTTGTACATTTATTTATTGGTCACCTATTAAGTATAAGTTATACAATACCATTCCCTTCTTGATTCTAAATTCCTTAAGCAAAGTGGCTGTCATTTCTTCTTCATTAGGTAGCTAAAAGGCATAATGGACAGAATACTGGACACAAATTCAGGAAAACCTGAGTTCAAATCCAATCTCAAGACACTTTACTAATTGTATGTATGAGACCCTGGGCAAATCTCTTAAAATTTATCTTCCTCCTTTCCCCCATTTGTAAATATTGAGATGAGCACCCACCTTCTAGGGCTGTTGCAAGTTGTTCAAATAATATTTGAAAAGCACTTTGCAAACCTTAAAGTAGTATATAAATGCTTGCTCTTATATTATATCTCTCCCTAGCTCTTAATACAATGTCTTATAATATGACATGTATTTAATGTTTGTTGAAGTAAATCAATCATGTTGCTTCATCTCTAAAAGGGAAGTAAGATCTATAAAAAAACAAACAAACAAATAAAAAAAAAAGAGAGAGAGAAACTTTCGCTATACTAGATACAATGTGGAATTGCTCTCCATTTCTACTCATGAAATTCTTTATGAATTTTCTTCATCAGTCAATTCCATTACAGAAAAGTTAATCATTTCCAATTTCTTTTTCTCTTATCCTACCAACTTAAATCAGCAGTTAAGTCCTAGAATCTTAGGTTTGAAAGAGTTGTCAAAAGTCTTCTAGTCCAGCCCTTGACATATAAATCTACATCAACAAATAATCATATTGCTGCCCCTTGAACTCCACCAGACCCAGGAAGCTCACTAATTTTTTTTCTTTTTCTTTTTTTTTGGAGAGGCACTTGGGGTTAAGTGACTTACCTAGGGTCACACAGTAAGTATTAAGTGTCTTGAGATTGGTTTTGAACTCAGATTATCCTGACTTCAAGGCCAGTGCTCTATCCACTGCACCATCTAGCTTACCCCTAAGCTTTATATTTTATAGCAATCCATCTTTACAGACAACCTTAATTGTTGCTAATTATAGGATTTTTGAGCTGGAAAAGATCTTAAAGATCCTCCAGGTCAGGGGTTGAGTTTTTTTTTTTTTTAAAAACATTTTTAAAGTTTTATTCTAGTTTAAAATGTAAAAATTCATTCTTAGCTGATCTAATTAAAAAAAAAAAAAGGCAACATCAGGATGTGGCCCTTTGATTGTAATTTGCTAACAACTCCTGCTCTTATTTTACCCACTCTGATTTTATAGGGAAACTTGAGGCCCAGAGGAGTAACCCCCTCAATGTCACACCCAAATTATTTTTGTTGTTTTTAACCCATTTTTTTCTTTCTAAATATTTTCCCAATTACATATAAAGACAATTTTTAACATTCACTTTAAAAAAATTTAATTTCAAATTTCCTCCTTTTTAATAATATTTTTAATTAAAGCTTTTTATTTTCAAAACACATTCATGGATAATTTTTCAACATTGACCCTTGAAAAACCTTCTGTTCCAAATTATCCCTTCCTTCCCCCCCACCTTTCCCAGATGACAAGTAATCCAATATACGTTAAATGTTAAAATATATGTTAAATTCAATATATGTATACATATTTATACAATTATTTTGCTGCACATGAAAAATCTGATCAAAAAGAAAAAAAATGAGAAAAATGAAAGCAAACAATAGAAAGTGAAAATGCTATGTTGCAATCCAATTCCCACAGTCCTCTCTCTGGATGTAGATGGCTCTTGTCATCACAAGATCATTGGAAATGGTCTCAATCATCTCATTGTTGGAAAATTGTCCTCTCTTCTTCCCTTACCCCCTCCCTTCCTAAAACAATAAGCGATTTTGATATAGGTTATAAATATTCAGCCATGGTAAAACATTAGCATATGAGTCATGTGAAAGAAGAAACAGACAAAAAAGAAAAAAAGCATGACATATATGCTTCGATCTATATTCAGATTGCATCAATTCTTTATGTATGGGTAATATTTTCCTTCATGAATCTGTTAGGATTGCCTTGGATCATTGCATTGCTTAGAAGAGCTAAGTCATTCATAGTAGATGTTGCTCTTATGTATACAATACTCTGGTTCTGCTCACTGAAGTATTTCCAAGTTTTTCTGAAATCCTGCTGCTCTTTCTAATAACACAATAGTCTTCCATTACATTAATATATCACAATTTGTTCAGCAATTCTCCAATTGATGGGCATTCCCTCAATTAACAATTCTTTGCCTTCACAAAAAGACCTGCTATAAATATTTTTATCTACATAGGTGCTTTTCTTTTCTTTTTTTTTTAAATGGATCCCTCTTTGGTATACAGATGTATTAGTGGCATTAATGGATCAAAAAGTATGCAGTTTGATTATTCTTTGGGCATACTTCCTAATTGCTCTCCAGAATGGCTGAATCAGTTCACAACTCCACCAACAGTACATTTGTATCCCAGTTTTCCCATATCCTCTCCAACATTTGTCATTTTCCTTTTCTGTCACATAAATCAAAACCCAAATCATTATTATGCTAAAACCAAATCTGCTTGGGTAGCTCACTCTCAATTTCTCATGCCTTTTACAGATCACTTTCTATTCTAATTGTCATTGTTCTAGTTTAAATCATTATCTCATTACTTGAGCTATTACAACTAATCTAAAAAAATTTTTTTAAGGAGTTTAATATGTTTAAAGTTCTGGGTTAGTTGCCAAGAAAATACAAAGAAAATGAAAAGTATGACCACCAAATAATTAATATTCTCCTGAGGACATACCATATGAAAACATATCTATATTGGTTACATTAAGCATTTATCAAGTGTCCAGGATTGTATCAGGCATTAGAAATACAAAGATAAAGAAGAAGCTTTCACTTTACAATGCTATAGAAATATTAACCATTTTTATTCTCTTGTTTGGGGACACTTGTTATCATCATGTTAATTCCTAGGCAGTTTTGATAGCCTTTGTTTCATGTCAAAAATCAGCCCTTTCTCATTCTTAACCCCCATTCCCACAGAGTTCCAGGAAGAGATCCTATTCAGATTCTGGTTGGCTGCAGTCAAGAGAAACTTTTTTCTTTTCCCAAGTAGTTGCTGTTACATAATACCACATAGAAATGCCCTGAAATGCTTAGCTTATGTTATACTTTAATAGCCATAATTTCATCAGGCCTGGATACTCCCTTCACATGTACTGCAATTCCTAGATGCCTTAAAACAAGACTTCTTAAACTTTTTCCACTTGCAACCCTTTTTTGCTCAGTAATTTTTACCCAATCCCAGGTATATAGGTATATAAATCAAACATTTACCAATAATAAAATCATAATTTTATGACCCCCATACGGGGTGTTATAAAACCCTTATGAGGGCTCTACCCATAGAGTTTTAAGAAGTTTTGCCATAAAAATAAATTATTTTCTTGAGTTGCCACAGCCTTTATGAATTGCCAGTAGGTGTTTGATAGCTTGTAGATTTAAATAACATGCAGTATACTTATAGCTTTCTTCATCAAAATCCTTTCAAATTTTCTATCACTAATAAAATTCAATGGACCTGAGAGGTCTGTGTTTTCCCTATGTTTTCAGCTTGCACACTGCCATGAATCCTGGAAGCCCTTCCTTTAAGGTCTTATCACTCTTTTTTTTTTCCCCTGAGGCAATTGGGTTTAAGTGACTTGCCCTGAGTCACACGCTAGGAAGTGTAAGTCTTATCATTCTTCCTCTCTACTCTCAGTATAAACTCATTTAAATTTCTTTTATTGCTATTCATTCCCCCTTCCCCACCTGGTATTCCTCCCAACATGGATATAATAACTGGGAAACAAATTGGAGTTGGCAGCTAAAAAGAAAATAGGTGAGACCTGATGTTTACAGGAAAGATGAAGTTTGGTACAGTAACTCTGGGAAACATGATGAAGAGTCAATAAAGAACTATAAGGATTGCACAGCAGCAGTAAGGACCCAGCTGAAGTTACCTAGCTGTCAGCAATTAATAAATATTAAGTGCCTACTATGTGTTAGGGCCAAATGCTGGGATGCAGAAAAAGAGAAAAGTCCCTGCCCTCAAAGAACTTACATTCTAATGGAGAAAACAATATGCTAACAAAGAAGAACATATGTACAAATGTATATGGGCACAGAGTTCTCTCAGATAATTAATAGTAGTTATAACTTGGGTGTTGATAATTAGTAATATACTAATATTTGTATATATGTACAAACCATACATGTCATATTACATATATAACATAGAATAAGTTGAGAAAGTCTCAGAAGGAAGGTACTAGCATTGAGAGGGATCTTGAAAGACTTCCTAAGGAGGTGGAATTTTAGCTGAAACTTTAAAAAAAGGGAAGGAAGTCAGGAAGAGCAAATGAGAAGCGAAGGCCATTCCAGTAGGAAGGACAGTCAGTGAAAATGCCTAAAGTTGGGAGATGCAATGTCTTGTGTGAGAAACATTAAGGAAACCATAAATCAGAGTATGTAGTTGAGGTGTTAGGTGTAAGAATGCTGGAAAGGTGATGTATTGGGGGACAGATTGTGAAGGGCTTTGAATACCAGAGTATTTTAAATTTGATCTTGGAAGTGAGGTGAACCACTGGAATTTGTTGAATTGGGCAGAGACAGAGAGGTAGGATAAATGGGACTTGAATTAGAAAGATCACTTGGGTTACTGAGTGGTAGATAAACTAAAGTGAAGAAAGATTTATGGCAAGGAGACAAATTAGCAATATTTTGATAATCCAAAGGAGGGGTCATGAGATATCTACACCAGGAAGCATACTTGAGAGTTCCGAGAAACTCAAATAGATAAGCCTATATGGAGGGTGAGAGTGAGGAGTCAAAGATACATCTATGTTGACAATTTGGTTGACTTAATGGGATGGTGCTACTCCCGATAGCAATAAGAAAGTTAGGAAGAAAGGAGGGTTTGAGGTGAAAGATGAATGACTCAGTTTTGAACATATTGAATTTAAAATGTCTGTCAACCCAGTTCAAGAATTCTGAAAGTTATCCAATAATGGTCTGAATTTTTAATTGGGTAATCAATATGGCTTCATGAGTCTTTCCAACATTCAGTATCAGTGTGCAAAAAGAGTTGTTTAGTATAGTGTCCAAACCTTTGTGACCCCATTTGAGCTTTTCTTGACGAAGAAACTGGAATGGTTTGCCATTTCCTTCTCCAGCTCATTTTACAGATACAGATAAAGAAACTGTGACAAACAGGGTTAAGTGACTTGCCCAGGGTCACAACTTTAAAAAATTAATCTTTCTGGCCTTCTAGCCCAGCACTCTATCCATGGTGCTACCTAGGTGCTGGATAAGTGACAAAGGAATGAGAGATTGGAGAGTGAAGGAAAGAGATTCTAAGGTGAGGCAAATATGCCATTAAAAAGAAATGATGGCAGGAAGGAAGGAAGAGAAGCCAGAATATAAGTGAAAAGGTAGAAGAGGAGGGGTTGAGGGATAAGGTGCAACAATCAGATCACAGAGCAAGTTGAAGAGGAATCAAGAGTAGGAAAGATTCAAGATTATAGCCAAGAGAATTTGAGAGTTCAACATTTAGGGGCTATTCCATTATCTTATGATAGTTGCTGTCCTTTCTTCTTAAAGAGGATCAAAATGATATCTCTATGTTGGGATCAAGGTACAGCATAGCCACCTGTGATGCATAAGAGCAACAAGAGCTCAGAAGGCTCTATCCCAGGTTGGGCACAAATAGTCCATATGAACATTTGGAGGGGCAATGGTTCTAACGTTGCACATCTCTAAATGGTAAATAAGATAAAGCATAGTTGAAGTAGAATTATAGTTTGTTGAATAATAAAGGAACAAATACAAGGTTGAATCTCAAAGGACAGAAACAGATTTGGCATTTCAGAGTTTACTGACAATTTATGTGTGTGTAGAGAAAGATGGGGTTTAATTTTATGATAGGAATTTGTACTTTTTAAACAGTTTATATTCTATAATGTTCTATGAATTGGAAAGATTTCAGTTCAAGTCTTGCCTTTGACATGAACTAGCTGGGTGACTATGGACAAGTCATTCATTGAGTCCCTCAACGCCCTAGACTCAGGCTTCTTAAACTTTTTCTACTCGTGACCCCTTTTTACTCAAGAAATTATGTGATCCATGAATTTCTATATTAAAAAAGTATACAAATTGAATATTTGCTGATAAATTATAATTTCACAACCCCCAGTTTCAGTAACAAGACCCCATATCCACAATTTAAGAACTATATAGAATTGTATTGTAAGCGAGGTACCACTTTGCAATAATGGAAGGCATTTTCACACTGGGAGTTCCCTACTCAATGAAAAGACAGATCTATCAATCTACTTACCTATGTACTTCTCTATCTACTTCTTATTACCAACTAATATACTTCTCACTTTTCAAATTCTATGCTATTATTTTCTATCAAAACAATTAAGAGTGACCTTTGTGTCACTCTTGATACATTGACATGTGCTTCTTTTACACAAGTTCCAAGAATCTTCTCTACTTGGAATCGTTTAGCTTTGGCAATGAGTGTATATTTTAGCAGATTGGACCCAATAACTCCAATCCTCAAAAATTGTTCTTGGAAAAGAAGAGTATAAATTTGAATAGACTGAATGAAATTACACACTGATAACACTGGGGACATTTTAGCTTACAAATGGAATTGGCTTAATCACCTAGCTGCTATGCTAAAGAACTTAAGATTGATTATTTTTAAACTTTTTATTATAAATTTAATGGCCATTAAGGAGAGATAGGTTGTACAATGGATAGACCACTCCAGTAAAGACCTGAGTTCAAATCTATCTTCAGGTACTTACTTACCTTCTGACCCTGGGTATGTCACTATATCCAGTTTGTCTCAGTTTCTTTATCTGTAAAATGAGCTGAAGAAAGATTTCCTTCTGGCAAACCACTCTAGTACCTTTGTAAAGAAAACCTCCAAAGGGGTCACAAAGAATTGAACACAACTGAAAAAAAAAGCTAATGTCAATATCAAATAAATATAGAAAGTAAGGATTAGAAGAACCTCACATAAAACCCTCGTCATTCAACAATGCAGAACCAAAGGCAGTGTGGTTCAGTGGCCTGAGTGCTGAATTTATCATCAGAAAGATACCATTCGTGCCATGACCATTTAGAATATTAGCTGTATGATATGAATAAGTTGTTCAACCTTTCTCTCTCTCTCTCTCTCTCTGTCTTTTTTAAATCTATAAGGAGGGGACAAGAATTGAATCACTTCATAAGATTGTTGTGAAAATCAAATGAGAAAATGCCTGGAGGGCACTTTGGTAGCCTTGAAGTATTATATGAATGACAATTATTACTAACTAGCCAATGAATAGAAAACAACAAAAAGCTATTTTCTTCCTTTTTAAAACGCTTCAATCTGTATTCAGCACACTCAGTTCTTTCTCTGGGTATGTATAGCATTTTTTTTTTTAATCATAAGTTGTTCAGAGTAATGGACCAGATGTACTGCTGAGAATAGCAAAGTCATTCACAGTTGATCATCCTACAATATTGGTATTATTTTGTATTATTGGTATTTCACTTTGCTTGAGTTCATGAAGGATTTTCCAGATTTTTATGAAAGCATCCTGCTCATCATTTCCCATAGAACAATAATATTCCATCATAATCATAATATAGTTTATTTAGGCATTCCCCAATTGATGGACATCCCTTCATTTTCCAATTTTTTTTTTGCTGAGAAGAGAGCTGCTATAAATATTTTTGTGTGTCCTTGTCATTTTTAAAAAATCTCTTTGGGGATTTATATCTAGTAATGGTATTGTTAGGTCAAAGGATAAGCAAGCATTTTCTATGAATTCTCCCTCTCTTGTTTTTGGGTGCCCTTGAAGTTCTATTACTTCTGGTTTCATTTTCCTTTAACATATAATTTTAGTTTATATGGATATAGCCCTCATTTTCATTGCTGCTTTACCACAATCATACCTTTCTCTATTTTCTTATACTTGTAAGTCTAGGGATTTAAAAAAAAATAGCATGACAATATTGTACAAGATTGACATATTACAATCTATTCAACCATTCTCCTGTCATTTCCTTTCTTTCTATTTTCTTTTTCTTCTTTTTTATGATTACTAAAAGAGTGAATATTTTTGTATGGCATGAACATTTTGAATCTAATCTGCCTTTTCCCCCTTTTCATGATATCTTTATTAATCCTATATTTTAATAATATCTTAGTAAAGAACTGGAGAACCTGGATTCAAACTCTGTTTACTTACTACTTCTGTGAGTGTAAGTAAATCATTTAATATCTCTGGCCTCAGTTTCTCCATAAGTGGGAAATCCTAGAATAGGGAATGGTGTGGATTATGATCTGTCTTCCAACTCTAGATTTAGGAGAATATATCAACCTAAAATTTTCACTAGCAATTACTCAGAATGCCTGTTTCCCAAGACACCTTTTTAAAATTTATTATTTTAAAAATTTGCTTGCTAGTATATTGGGCACTGATTCTACTGGCATATTGATGTTCGGTTTATATGTTTTTCTTTGTTTTCATGTAACTAACAGCTTATATTGTGTTCTTCAAAAATTCTCTCTTCAAATTGCACATGTTTAACCCATATTTTATTGCTTGCTATCTAGGGGATGGAGGTGGTGATAAGGGAGAGGGAAAAGATGGAGAAGAATTTGGATCACAAGATTATGCAAAAATGAATGCTGAAAACTATCTTTGCATGTATTTGAAAAAATAAAAAGCTATTATTTTTAAAAGAAGTAAATCAATGAAGTCCATATCCAGTTTTAAAAAAAATAAATATGATTGCACATGAAACTGAAAAAAAATCTCTCCACATTCTTTGAACATTGATTCTCTGGAGAGTGTATATAAACTCCATACTAGTAAGAAAGAATCAGAGTCTCAGTCCTTGGAGAGAAAATAGAGGAGAAAGATGAGATCAGAATTCTGAGAATGAAAAGGGAAGGAGAAGAGAAAGAAGCAGGTAGCGACAGAGATACAGAGAGATAGAATGAAAATGAAGAGAGAAAAGAAGAGAATGAAAAAGGGGGAGAAAATATCTTTTCTAAAATTAAATTAGCATAAACATCAGCTCCTCCTAAGGGGGAGAGAGCAAGTGTTCTTAAAGATCCTTTCCAAGCCAAAAAAAGCAAAACTCAAAATCACATTTCTTAAAACAAAACCTCAAGAAACAGAAGAAAAAGAGTAGAGAGTTTAACATATATTTTTCAAACTGCAGAATAGGATTGATGAGGTCCTGAATGGTAAGTGTGGTTGGGGGAGAGAAACTTGAAGCATTGATAATTGCGGCAGACAGGAAGAAAACTCTGATATACCTTAGTTTAGCTCTGTGGTCCCACCTTCTATGGAGGCCATTCAGTCAGAAGTCCAAGTTATGTCAAGTTCCTGGGGATAAATTTTCTCTCCAAATCAGCTTATGGCCCATGCCTTGGCTGCTGAACCTTCCCGGATCAGTCAGCCATGGTACTCTTTTTCGTGGTGTCTTTTCCCCTTTCCCTTCTCCTGCCCCGTAGTATCTCTCCTAATTCCACTGTGCCTGATGGTGTCTTTCCTGTCCTGACCCCACTTTTCCTTTTAGGGTTCTAAGTCCTTTTTAGGATTTAGCCTGCCAGCTAAGAGCATGCTCCAACCTCGTGGGATGTTTTCTTTCTCCTGGTAATGGCCACGAGGGAACTTGCCCTTTCCATAATTAATTATTAAAACACCTTTCTATGCTCTCCCAATCCTATTTCATATTTACCATTCCTGAGGTCTATTGTACCTTTTCAATGTGTCGATGACCTTTTCTCCTAAATAAACCTACTTTTTGCCATAGAAAATGGCCATTGTGAATTCTTCACAAGACCAAACCCCAATATTTGGTGCTTACCATCATCTGGTGCCTAAATAACATTTGGTGATACGTCAACCATATCTGGATAATGAATTTTTTTTTGGCCGCAGGAATTTGGAGACTAGCATAAAAAAAGCTGAAGTCTTTAGAGAAGGGAGCATTCATATTGATAAAATTACAGGTCCTAGAAGTATTATACCAGAAGCAGATCCATAGGTACCATTATCACTCACTCCTTTTCCATAATGATTATGTATAAGGAAGGAAGGGTTCTTTGTTCTATTGTGTCTCTTTCTGTTCCAGTTTGACTTTGTAAACATTTGTTTCTTTTCAATTTACTTGAGTTAGCTAGTTCACAAAAGATCATTCATTGTAGAGCAGTTAGGTATCTTTGGACCACTTAATTTTATCAATGATTGGAATAGTGGCATAGATGATAATGTTCATCAAATGTGCTTATCAAAAATGGAAGAAGCTAATCCATTTGATAATAGCCTCAGAATTTATAAAAGATTTTGAGAAGATAGAACATTGGGCTGAAGTCATTAAGATGAAAATTACTAGGGATAAAAGCAAACTCTTGTACTTGAGAGATTTTTTTTTTTTAAATTAGTTCACAAGTATGACATGGGAAAGGTGTAAATGAATAATAATTTTTTTTAAGATCTAGGTTTTTTTTGTTGTTTCAGTCATGTTCAACTCTTCATGACCCCATTTGGGTTTTTTTTTTTTTTTTTGTTGGCAAAGATATTGGAATGGTTTGCCATTTCCTTCTCTTTACAGATGAGAAAACTGAGGCAAACAGGATATGTGACTTGCCCAGGGTCACACAGATAGGAATTATCTGAGGCAGAATTTGAAAAAAGATCTTTCTGATTCCTGGCCATGGTACTCTATATACTGTACCACCTAACTTTCCAAGTAAGTGCCTCAAGGTGTTTTAGTGGGCTACAATCTCAAGACTTTAGCCTAAAAAAGGTCAATGTCTCCAACTGCATCCAGGGCCATCTCCAATTGTCCTGATCTGCCCACTGGATTCAGATAGCCCTGGAGGAAAAAATGAGGCAGGTGGCCTTGTACAGCCCACTCTCACTTGAAGTCCAATTCACTTGCAAGTCACAGCACCAGTTCCCTGATGTCCTGGTTCTCTTTGAGACAAACAACAACATAAGTCAGCAGAGTGATGTGGCAGTCAAAAATGTTGATAGCATAATTAAACTGAGAGATATAAATTCCAGAATAAGGAAACAATAGTCTTACTTTCTTTTGCCAACACCAGACTACATTGGAAGTATTGTCTTCAGTTCTGGGTGACACAGTTAAAGAAAGGATTTTAATGAGTTGGGGAGCATCTAGAGAAGGCAACCAGGAGAGGAAAGGGTATGAAATTTAGAATTAGGGATGGTTAGCCTAGAAAAGAAAATTCTCAGGGGAGATGTGGCAGCTATTTTCAAGTATTGAAAGGTTGCCACCCAGAAAAAGTGTTCAATTTATTACTTTGAGAAAGTAGGACTAGAAGAATTGGGTGGGAGTTATAAAAGAAAATTTTAGCCTGAATGTAAGAAAAAACTTCCTAACACTTAGAACTATCCAAAAGTGGAATGAATAGAAGGCATGTGTTGGACTAGATGACCTTTCAACTATGTGATTCAGTGAATTTTATAGGGAAGAGAACAAAAGCTTGTGGGGACATTTTTGTCATTTGTTTGTGTCAGATCCCAGTCAGGAAATTGATTACACATAGATTTTTCATCACTTTGGAGGGGACTAGTTTCTCTTAATCTTATTTTTATCTTGAGTACAGTTGGGTCTCAGAATTGTCAATTTATTCACTATCTTTAAGCTATTCCTAGGGACCTATGAGACCTACCCCTTTCAGGTAGACTCCAGGTGGAAACTTTCCAGGAAAGAAAACAATGAGGCTTTCAAAAAAGTCTTCATGTCATCTTCATACAGTCACTCTTCTAGTCCTTCTTAAAATCCCCATATATTTGCAAATGAGGCCATTTTCAATATTCAGATGTTACCCTTAAGCCTATTACTCTATCTTCAGTATTTTTTCCATGAGCATTTTAGTAAATGTCAAGATAATAGAGCAAACTATATATAGAATATCAATAACTTAAAAAAAATAGGAAAATCACAGCCTCTGTATTTTTTATAAGATAGGAGAAAGAAAGCCTTCAAAAAACCAGACTATTTGAGGGATCTTTGGGAGTAGTGAGAAAAATGACGATGAGGAATAGAAAATATTTATTGAAAATGAAAATCCCCCTGAGAAGGTTTATATTTTAAAATTCAGTACAGCTGAATCTTATAACAGTATTCCTAAAGACAATGTGACTTAAGGTGTTGGCTCTCTATTCTTCAATATACTCTCTGTCAACCCTCTTGTCCTTTCCTGAAAATCTGAAGGGAAATATTTTATGAATCATTTCTTGTTGATTAAATAGTATTTTATTTTTTCCCCAGTATATGTCAAGAAAATTTTTAGCATTCATTTTTAACCAGATTCTGAGTTACATATTTTGTTTCCCATCCTCATCTGTTCTTATGAAGATGGTAGGCAGTTTGATATTATTTATACATATGCTGTATGTAAAATATATTTTCATATTAGTCACAGTTGTGAAAGAAGAAACAGAGAAAAAGAAGGAAAAAAACCACAAATGAGAATAAGGTAAGTAAAAAAAAAATTACTTCAATCTGCTTTCAGAGTCCATCAATTCTTTATGTGGATATGGATAGCATTTTCCATATTCTGAATCTTTTTGTACTTGTCTTGAATCACTGTGTTGCTGACAAGAGTTGGGTTATTATAAAGAGACATTGATTATTTATTTTGGTTTATTTTATATTCTGCAACTTTGCTAAAATTGTTATTTCAAATAATTTTTCAATTGATGTTCTAGGATTCTCTAGAATTCACAATGCCACTGCAAAGAGTGATAGTTCTGTTTCCTCATTGCATATACTAATTTTTTCAATTTCTTTTCCTTCTCTTACTACTGTAGCTAACATTTCTAGTACTATTTTGAATAATAATAGTGATAATTGGAATCCTTTCTTCACTTCTGATCTTACAGGGAAGGCTTCTAGCCCATCCTTATTACAGATAATGCTTGCTGATTGTTTTAGAGAGATACTGCTTGCTATTTTAAAGGATGTTCCCTTTATTCCTATGCTCTCTACTGTTTTTAATAGGAATGGGTGCTGTGTTTTGTCAAAAACTTTTTCAGCATCTATTGAGATAATAATATGATTACTCTTGGTTTTGTTATTGATATTGTCAATTATTTTTATATTTTTCCTAATGTTGAATTAATCCTGTATCCCATATGTACTGTGTAATCCTTGTGGTATCACCTTGCTAGTATTTTATTCAAAAATTTTTGCATCAATATTCATTACAGAAATTGGTCTATCATTTTCTTTCTCTCTTTTAGCTTTTCCTGGGTTAGTTTATCAGCACCATATTTGTGTCATAAAAGGAATTTGGCAGAATTCCTTCATCTATTTTTCCAAGTAGTTTACATAATATTTAAATTAATTGTTCTTTAAATATTTGATAGAATTCACTCATGAACCCATCTGGTCTTGGGGAATTTTTCCCTACGGAGTGCATTAATAGCTTGTTTAATTTATTTTTCTAAGATGGGGCTATTTGGGTTGTCTATTTTCTGATCTGTTAATCTAGGAAATTTGTATTTTCATAAATATTCATTGATTTCGCTGAAATTGTCAGATTTATTGGCATATAATTGGGTAAAATATTTCCTAATTATTGCTTTATTGTCTTCTTCATTGGTGGTGATTTTGCCCTTTTTATTTTTGATACTGGATAATTTGATTTTCTTCCTTTTTTAAATCAAATTAACTAATGTCATTTGTCTTACTGGGTTTTTCATAACATCAGTTCCCAGATGTACTTATTAAATCAATAGTTTTTCTTTTCCTCTTCCTTCCTTGTTTTTTTTTTTTTACTTCCAAGTTATTATTCTCACCTTTGATTTTCAGTATTTCTAAGTTGGTGCTCAATTTGGGATTTTTAATTTTTTTTTTTTGAGTTGAATGCCCAGTTGATTGATCTGGTCTTTTTTCATCTTGTTGATGTAAGTTTTAGAGAAATAAAATTTCCTCTTAAATTACTGTTTTGACTTCATCCCATAACTTTTGGTATGTTGTCTCATTGTTGTCCTTTGTTGAATATAATTTTTGAATATAATTGTTATTGCATTATGATCCAGAATACATTTACTATTTCTGTGTCTTTGCATTTGATTGTGAAGATTGTATGCCCTATCACATGGTCTATTTTTGTGTAGGTGTCATGTACTAAGGAGAAAACGGCATCTTCCTTTCTGTCCCATGCAGCTTTCTCCAAAGTTCTGCCATATATAACTTTTCTAATATTCTATTTACCTTCTTAGTTTCTTGTTTATTTTTTGGTTGGATTTATTGGATTCTGAGGGAGGACAATTGAGGTCCCCCACTAGTATAGTTTTGCTGTCTATTTTTTTCTGTAATTTACTTAACAATCCTTCAAGAATCTGGATGCTATACCACTTAGTGTATATGTATTTAGTATTGATATTGCTTCATTGTCTATGTTACCTTTTAGCAAGATATAGTTTTTTCATCTCATTTAATTAGGTTTATTTTTGCTTTGTTTTCTCTGAGATCAGGGTTGTTCCCCTTGATTTTTTTTTACTTCAGCTGAAGCATAATGGATTCTATTCCCACCCCCTAATTTTACTCTGTGTGTCTGTTTCTCTCTGTTTCAAGGATATTTCTTGTAAGCAAAATATTGTAGGATTCTGTGTTTTGATCCACTATGCTATATGCTTCTGTTTTATGAGACAGTTTATCCCATTCACATTCACATTTATGATTATTATTTATGTATTTCCCTCCATCCTATTTTTCCTCCACCTTCTCTTCTTTCTCCTTTTACCCTTTCTTTTCTCACTAGTGTTTTGTTTCTCTCTACCATTATTCCTGATCTGCCCTCCCTTCTATCAGTTTCTACCACCCCACCCCCGATACCTAATTACCTTCCCTCTTTTCCTGTACAGAAAGGCAGATTTCTATATTCAACTAATTGTGTATGTTATTCCCATTTTCAACCAATATTGATGAGAGTAAGATTCAAGGGATGCTCATCACCCAACTTCTCATCTTCCCCTTCATTGTAAAATAGATTTTTCATGCCTCTTTATATGAAATAATTTATACCATTCTATCTCTCCCTTCCTTCTGCACCCAGAGTACTCCTCTTTCTTATACCTTAAGGTTCTTTTTGGCATTCCTTCTATTTACCTTACATTCATATCCTTTGCTATGTATATTCCTTCTAGTTGTACCATTAGTAATAGAATTATTAAAAATTACAAATATCATTTTCTCATGTGGGGATGTAAACAGCACTATTAAATTCCTTATATTTTCTTTTCCCTTTTTACCTGTTTAATGCTTTTCTTGGGTCTTAATATTGGAAGTCATATTTTTGGTTTAGCTTTGGTCTTTATGAAAATTTGAAACCCTTTTATTTCATTGAATTATTATGCTTGAAATACTATGCCAAATTTCATCAGGTAGATGATCCTTGGCCGTAGTCCTAGCTCCTTTGGCTTTTAGAATATTATGTTCCATGAACTTCTGTCCTTTAATGCTGCAACTGCCAACTCTTGTGTAATCCTGATTATGATTTCCTGATATATAAATTGTTTCTTACTGGACACTTGTAATATTTTTTTTCTTTGATCTGATAGTTCAGAAATTTGGCTATAATGTTCCTTGGAGTTTTTATTTTGGCTTCTCTTCTTTAGGTGAGCGGTGGATTTTTTCAATGCTTATTTTGCTCTCTGGTTCTAAGACATTAGTGCAGTTTTCCTTGATAATTTCTTGAAACATGCCTACCAGGTCCTCCTTTTAATAATGGCTTTTAAGGAGTCCAGTGATTCTGATATTTCTCTCCTGGATCTATTTTCTGGGTCAATTGCTTTTCCCATGATATATCTTACATTTTTTTCTTTTTTACAATTTTTTTTATTCTTTTAAATTTATTTGATGATTCTTGATATCTCATAGAGTCATTTGCTTTCATTTGCCCACTTCTAACTTTTAAAGTGATTTTTTTTTCCTCACTTAGCTTTTCTACTTTCTTTTCCATTTGGCCAATTGTAATTTTTAAGGAGATGTCTTCTTCAGTATATATATTTTTAAAATCTCCTTTTCCATTTGTCTAATTCTACTTTTTAAAGCAGTATTTCAAGCTGTTGACTTTTTTCATAATTCTGTTGCATCACTCTCATTTCTTCCCTCAATTTTTCTTCTATCTCTATTATATGATTTTTAAGCTCCTTTTTGGAGTTCTTTTTGGGCTTGAAACTACTTCCTGTTTATCTTTGGGGTTTTTCTCATTTTTTGATATTGTTGTCTTCTTCTGAGTTTGTGTCTTGGTTCTCCCTTACTAAAACTATGATCAGAATTTTTTTTTCTTGTTTTTTTTTTTTTTTTGCTAATCTTTCTGTCTTTGTTTCTCTCTATAGCTCTCTGCCTCTATCTCTCTCTGTCTCTTTCTCTGTCTCTCTTTCCTTTTTTTTTTCCTTTTAAATTTAAACTCTGCTCCCTGAATGGAAGGAATACTGAATCAGGCTTCTTGTACCAGTGGCCACAGGCCCTAGCTATTTACCTTGTGCTGCACTGATGTTTCCCTGAGGCTCACTGGATACCCTGGTGGCTAGTACTTAAGGGTGTGGGGTGGGATGGGGTGATTCTGCTGAAGGCTGGAGGGGTCTGGCAACTTACCTAGTACTGTGCTGGGGTCCTAATGGTGATGTGTGGTGTGTGCTGAGGCCAGGAAGGGTTTTTCTGTGTTTCTCTGGGGTTATACCAAAACATGTAATGATTCCTTGAATTGGAGTCCTCCAGATCCTCTGTTTTTGCCAAGTCACCTGGGGCCCTGACATTGACTTTCATTTGTTCTACCACATTGGGGCTCAGGATCTCTTTCTGGTTTGCTGAGGTGGGGCTTGCTGCCAGCAACTCACCGAGAAGCTTCCTATGTTGGACTTCATCCTCCTTTCATCCAAAGGATGGACCCTTGTCCTGACCCTTCAAAATTTCTGGGTTAAAAGATTGTCTCCTTGATGGGTCTGCCATTCAGGACCTGTTTTAGGGTCTATTTCATGATTTCCCAGAAAGTTACAGTGACTCATCATCTTGGCTCTTGAAAGTCAAGATTAATCCTTTGAAATATCCTCTGAAAGTTTGGGTCTATACCCAAAGACTCCAGCTTCTAGGGTAAGAACTCACTATTTGACAAAAATTGCTGAGAAAATTGGAAAGTAGTATGGCAGAAAATAGGCACAGAATAACTAATCTAACAGCCTATATCAAAGTCAAAATGGGTTCATGGTTTAGACATAAAAGGGTAATACTTATAAGCAAATTAGTAAAGAAAGGGATAGTCTACCTATCAGATCTGTGAAGAAAGGAGGAATTTGTGGCCAAAGAAGAATTAGAGGACATTATTAAATACAAAATGGATAATTTTAATTACATTAAATTAATTTTTTTTCATAAGCAAAACTAAGTCAACCAAGACTAGAAGGGAAGCAGAAAGTTGGGGAAAATTTTTTTTACAGCCAGTGTTTCTGATAAAAGCCTCATTTTTCAAATATATCAAGAATTGACACAAACATATAAGAATGTCATTCCCTAATTGATAAATTGTCAAAGAATATGAATAATTTTCAGATGAAGTTAAGGTTATCTATAATCATATGAAAAAATGCTGTAAATATCTATTGATTAGAACTGGCACTCTGAGGGTGCCAGTTCACACCTCTCAGATTAGCTAAAATGACAGGAAAAGATAATGATATATATTGGAGGGGAGGTGGTAAAATGGGGACAACAGTGCATTGTGGGTGGAGTTGTGAAATGATCCAACCATTCTGAGGAGCAAATTGGAACTATTTGTTTTTTTTTTAAATAACATTTTATTTTTACAAATATACACAAAGATAGTTTTCAATATTCATCTTTGCAAACTTTGTGTTCCAAATTTTTCTTCTCTCTCTTCCCCTCCTCTTCTATCCTCCCCAAGACAGCAGGTAATCCAATATAGATTAAACATATTTTGCACACCATTTGAATCAACAGTGTCACTACTGGATCTTTGTTCCAAAGAGATCATAAAAGAGGGGAAAGGACTCACATGTGCAAAAATGTTTTTAGCAGCTCTTTTTGTAGTGGCAAAAAAATGGAAGTTGAGTGGATGCTAATCAACTGAGGAATGGCTGAATAAGTTATGACATGAATGTAATGAAGTATTATTGTTCTATAAGAAATGATGAGCAAGCTGATTTCAGAAAAGCCTAGAAAGACTTAAATGAACTGATGTTGAGTGAAGTGAGCTGGGCCAGAAAAACATTGTACACAATAACAAGATTATGTGATTGTTAACTGTGGTGGACTTGGCTCTCTTTTCAATAATATGGTGAGCCAAGGCAATTCCAAAAGACTTAGGATGGAAAATGCCATCTGCATACAGAGAGATGGCAGACTATGGAGACTGAATGTGCTTCAAAGCATATTTTCACCTTTTGATTGTTATTGTTTGTTTGGTTGAGTTTTTTCTTTCTTTTGTTTTTTTTCCCTTTTGATCTGATTTTTCTTGCACAACATGATAAATATGGGAATATGTTGCACATATTTAATCTATATCAGATTGTTTACTGTATTGGGGAGAGGAAAGGTAAGAGAGGGAGGGAGGAAAATTGAGAACACAAGTCTTACAAAAATGAATGTTGGAAACTATCTTTACAAGTATTTGGAAAAATAAAATGGAAAAATGAGAAAAAAAGAAATATCCTTTGAAACAACAAACATATACTAGCTATTACTCCATGTTCTATAGGACAGCTAGATGTCACAGTGGATAGTATCAGGAAGTCTGGAAATTAGGAAGACATCTTCCTGAGTTCAAATCTGGCCTCATACACTTACTAGTTGTGTGATCCTGGGCAAGTCACTTACCCCTGTTTGCCTCATCTGTAAAACGAGCTGGAGAAGGGAATGGCAAATCAGTCCAATACCTTTGCCAAGAAAACTCCAAATAGAGTTACAAAGAGTTGGACATGACCGAAAGAACTGAACAATAATAACATCAACAATTCTATGTACTAGACATACCAAACAAATAAAATAGTCCTTGCCCTGAAGGAAACTATGTTCTTTCCAAAAATATAATATATTCACACAAGTAAATTCAAAGCATATATGAAGTAATAGCAAGGTGATTTTATTTTGGAAGAGGAAGCTGAGGGCATTCAGAAAAAAATCTTTTGTAAGAGATGTCACCTGAACTGGGTTTTGAAGAGAACATGCAAATTCAGAGGCAGGATTGAGGAGGACATAGAAGAACCTTGTGAAAAGCCCACAGATGAATGATGAAATGTCTAAAGAATAGAAGGTAAGCCAGTTGGAATGCAAGAGTGTATGAAGGAAAGTGATATGTAATAAGTCTAGAGAAGAAGGCTTGAGCCAGGTTGTGAAGAGTTTTAAATGCCAAAATGAGGATTAGAGACAATAAGGAGTCACTGGAGGCTTCTGAGAAGAGGAATGACTAAGGACAGTTCAAAGTTTTCAGAATATGACTTTGGAAGCTATGAGGAGGATGGATTAGAGAGAGGAAAGATGAGGCTAGGAGACAAATTTTTGTGGTGGTTCAGTCATTTTTTCAGTTATGTTTGACCCCATTTGGAATTTTCTTGCCAAAAATACTGGAGTGGTTTGCCATTTCCTTTTCCCGATCATTTTATAGATTAGGAAACTGAGACAAATAGAATTAAGGGACTTGCTCAGGGTTACATAGCTAGTAGGAGTCTGAGGTCAGGAAAACCCCAAATGGGTCATGAAGAATGGGACACAATTGAAACAATTAAAAAACAATAACATCAAATATCACTTTCTCCTAGGCTACCCTCAGGAATGATCATATATTAGATCTTATCATCATCTGAAAGCAGACTCCTTCCATGATTCTGAATCCTGATATTTCCTGATTATCACCACCAATCTTTCCATTGGTTCTGTTTCTGTCTAAATCTATTCTCCATACTTAAGACTTCCATATAGACAGTGATGACCCCTCAAACATTCTTCCAACTCATGAACTTTTGCAATTTCCATGACCTTTTGTTCCATCTGTGTCATACAGAAGGATGATCTCTTGATTTCACTATCACTTACAGCTGATCTGGAATTCTGAAACTTCCCTCTCTGGTCATAGTCTCCTATGAATCCATCTTCCCTTCTGTCTTACTCTTTATAAATCTATTTTTCATTTTCTTTTTTTTTATTAAAGCTTTTTATTTGTATAACGTATGTATGGGTAGTTCCCCAACATTGATCTTTACAAAGCTTTCCATTACAAATTTTACCCCCAGTCCCCTCCCCTCCCCTAGATGGCAGGAAGTCCACTACATGCTAATAATGTTGAAATGCTTGAGAAGTTATGCAAGAAAAATCCTATCTACAAGAAAAAAAAAGAATCAGAGAAAGGCAACACAATGCAAACAAATGTCAATAGAGATCATGAAAATGTTACGTTGTGGTCCATATTTCATTTCCCTCTCTCTGGGTGTATATGGTTTTCTTCAGTGAACAATTGGAACTGGTTTGAGACAATTCTTTGTTGCAGAGAGCCATGTCCATCAGAATTGATCATCATGTAATACTGTTGTTGCTGTGTATGATGATCTCCTGGTTCTGCTCGTTTCACTCAGCATCAGTTCATGCAAGTCTCTCCAGGCCTCTCTGAAATCGTCCTGCTGGTCATTTCTCACAGAACAATAATATTCCATAACATTCATATACCATAATTTATTCAGCCACTCTCCAATTGATGGGCATCCCTTCAGTTTCCAGTTTCTAGCCACCACAAAAAGGGCTGCCACAAACATTCTTGCACATGTGGGGCCCTTTCCCTCCTCTAAGAACTCTTTGGGATATAGGCCCAGTAGAAACACTGCTGGGTCAAAGGGTATGCACAGTTTGACAACTTTTTGGGCATAGTTCCAAGTTGCTCTCCAGAATGGTTGGATCCGTTCACAGTTCCACCAACAATGTATCAGTGTCCCAGTTTTCCCACATCCCCTCCAACATTCGTCGTTATCTTTTCCTGTCATTGTAGCCAATCTGACAGGTGTGTAGTGGTACTTCAGAGTTGTCTTAATTTTCATTTCTCTGATCAATAGTGATTTGGAGCAACTTTTCATATGACTAGAAATGGTTTTAATTTCATCATCTGAAAATTGTCTGTTCATATCCCTTGACCACTTATCTATTGAAGAGTGGCTTGAATTCTTATATATATGAGACAATTCTCTATAAATTTTAGAAATGAGGCCTTTATCAGAACCATTAAATGTAAAGATGATTTCCCAATTTGATGCTTCCCTCCTAATCTTGTCTGCATTTGTTTTGTTTGTACAGAAACTTTTTAACTTAAAATAATCAAAATTATCCATCTGGTGTTCATTTAGGAGTTCTAGGTCTTCTTTGGACATAAATTTATTCCATCTCCACAGGTCTGAGAGATAAATTATATTACGTTCCTCTAACTTGCTTACAAAGTCCCTCTTTATATCTAGATCAAGAACCCATTTAGATCTGACAATAAGGAGACAACATACCAAAATTTGTGGGATACGGCCAAAGCTGTTATAAAGGGCAATTTTATATCTCTAGATGCTTACTTGCATAAAATAGAGAAAGAAAAGATCAATGAATTGGGCTTATTATTAAAAAAGCTAGAAAAAGAACAAATTAAAAACCCTCAATTAAATACCAAATTGGAAATTCTAAAAGTAAAAGGAGAAATTAATAAAATCGAAAACAAGAAAACTATTGAGTTAATAAATAAAACTAAGAGTTGGTTCTATGAAAAAACCAACAAAATAGATAAGCCTTTAGTTAATTTGATAAGAAAAAGGAGAGAGGAAAATCAAATTGTTAGTCTCAAGAATGATAAGGGAGAACTTTCCTCCAATGAAGAGGAAATTAGAGCAATAATTAGGAGTTACTTTGCCCAACTTTATGCCAGTAAGTTTGATAATCTAAATGAAATGGAGGAATATCTATTTTTCATTTTCATCATGATGCTTACACCTCCATCTATTGCTATCATCTCAACCCCTCACCCCTTGGCCTCACTTCCCTTCCTTTTACAATCTTGATCATAAAGTTGTCCATTACCCTTAATTAGTTACTATATCCTATGGGCTAATCATCTTGTCAGAACTTTCATTTCTGTTAAGTTAGGAAAATGTCTAAATATTTGTAGATGATAGATTCCCAAAAGAAATGTGACTTTGTAAAAGATGTGCCTATTCAATTTAATCAGTATTTACTTAGTCATTGTGATTTGATGGCTATCGATGATTATACTGGTAAGTTAAGTAGAATAGAATTAAGTTTTGATTTAATTAATGCTTTTAGAATGGGAACCATGTGGGTTACAATTAATTAACTCACCATATATGGACGATAATTTTACTTCTAATTAATTTTTCAGATAGATTCATTGCTTTATTAGGTCTGTTTTAAATATATGTAGTAACTTTTGTTAGGAATTTGCTAGATTAGCATTACCTCCCGTCTCTATTCCTGTGAGTCCTATAAGTGAACTACAAAAACCCAGAGTTTCCTTGCCTTGTTCTTATTATAATGTACTTATAGCTCTAAGATACTCCTAAGTTTTAATGACCTATAGAAAGCCCCAGAATTGGATATCTCCTTTAGCCAATCATAGGACTTCTGCCATTTTTGAAGATGACCAATCATGTGCTAAATGCTTCATTAGTGACCTCCCAAGGTCTATAAAAAGATCATGTGGGTAAGCAAAAGGATCCTTGATTACAAGGAAGTTCTTGGATCCAATTGCTTAGGGACCATTGGTCTCCCTGATAAATTGATGGTGCTCAGAGCTCTGCCTCATTTGTCTTTGTGAATTGGATTTTTGTGGCCAACAGCTTCATCAATCCTTGTTAACAGATTTTTAGCTATTTATTCTTTATCATCAATCTTGCATTTTACTTTGGACTTCTCTAATGTACAATTCATATTATTATTAATGCTACAGAATGATATACATTTGTTCCTGTAGGAAAAAAAAGTATATTTATATATGGACTTTTCAATTTATAAGATTATAGGATCATAGGGTTAGAACTAGAAGGGACTTAATCCAGCTCCCTCCTCTATAGAAGCCATCCATACTGCCTTTAAATAAGGAAACAGAGGCCCTCAGAGGTAAAACAAAGAGACTCAAGGTCAGAAAGTAAGTAGAAGAGTTGTAATTTGAAATAGTTTGAACCCAGGTCTTCTGACTTTCAATACTTAGTTTTTCTAATGGCACTTTGACACCCTAAAATGAGTTGATTTTGAAAGGAAAATTTTTATAAGTATTTCATATTTTTATTTGATATTCTTTTACTACATCAAGTATATAGTTTACTTGAAGGCTTTTATAGGACACTTTTATCTCAGAGACTCATTTTCATTCTGATGGCTCCATTTATCTTTGTAATTATCGTCATCATTCTCTTGACAGAGCACAGTTGTAAGCCCCACTCAAATTTTGCACAAGCTAGATTTGAAGAGGAGACATTCAGTCTATATTTGGCTCAATGTAGTAATAATATCAACATTACCCTCCTCCAAAACAAAACTTGGCAGCCTTCCCGATTTCCCTATTTTTATCAATGATATCATCATTCTCTTAGCCAGTCAGACTCCAGATGCTAGAATCATCTTTAACCCCTTTCCTCCATCATACTCAGTCACCAAATTTCTATATTTCTTTCTTCAAAATATCTATTCCTAGTGTTATCACTATCACCTAGAACCCAGCTTCTTAAGCTATGAGTCTTGATCCCTTATGAGATCTTGTAATGGAATGTAGGGGTCACAAAATTATGATTTATTTTCAGCAAATGTTTGATTTGTATACCTATTTTACATCCATATAGAGGCATTCATGTCCTACCTGTGTCTAAATAGTATCTTTTCTAACACATCAATAACAATTGTTCATGTACACTTCACTTGAAGAATAATTTGGGTGGAGGAGGGGGTTATGGGGTAGGGAATTATCCACTAGCTACTAAGGCAGCTAACAATCACTTAATCTTTTCTCTCCTCTTTGGACAATCTTGATACTTTCTTGTATTGTCCCCTCTCTTTGATTATCTAACTTTCATACCTTATTTTTGCTCATGCCTTGCCAAAAGCCAATCCTAGTTTACCCCCCTACTATTTGTTTTCTCTATTGCTGCTATTCGTTGCTGAAGAAGTCATACAACTACCTAGCTTAGTCCAACAGAAGTTTATGTTCATTTCAATTGGTCTCTCACTGCTACATGGCAGATCTTTTAATTTTCTTTGATTAACTCAATCTCTTACGTCTTCACAGCAGTTATTCCAAATTTTAAGCCACTTACATCATTCTTTCCCTGCTCTTTCTCAGCAGATCTTGCCTAATAATGCTGGGGTCATTTATTTTAAGTGTCCTCATTTCTCCTATTCTATACCCCAAAATAGCTTGAAATATCAACCTCCTTTTCCCTCCTTTTCTTCAGTCCCTAACAAAGAAATAGATTTTTCTCCTTGCCTAGACCAATATCTTTGCCTGTATCCTTAATCTCATCCTCTCCTATTTCTTCTGGGATTTTGCCATGTTAACTATCCCTATCCTTTAGTTCTCTCATCTTTATGTGATCCTGCCATCTCCTCAAGCCATTCTTTTATGTCTCATTTTACAGTTAAGTACTTAAGACAAAGCTATCTACACTTATCATGTACTCCCTCACCTCCAATTCACTTTTCAGCTCCTAGCAATATGACTTCCTACCTTGCTGCTAGGATGAGATCATATTCTCTATTGTTACAATCACACAATTGCTAAATTGGATGTTTTTTTCTCAGAGTTGGGTCAGACTTGACTTCTAAAATCTCTCTCACCTAGGAAGCCACCATACTAAGCTCCTGTGCCTACTTGTGTTTAGCACAATGCCTGGCACTTAATAACTTCTTACTGACATATTGAATGAATGGTCTCTTCTATCTGGACTCTCTTTTCTTCCTCTGGTTCCATGACATTTCATTCTCTTGGTTCTTCTTGTTTGACTTCTCTAAGTGTCCTATACTGGATCATGAACTGTTTCCCACTCCTTAAATGCATCACTCAATATTCTGCCCTTTTTTATGTATCTTCTTTCCCAATAAACTCACTATGCCCTATGCCTTTAATTCTCATTTCTTTCCAAGTGACTCTTAAATCTACATATCTACCCCTAATTTTTCTTGAACCCTAGGCTTCTATCACCAATTACCTATTGGACTGTGCTAGATATGAGGGATACTCAATACTCAAATGGAACTGAAATTTCATTAATTTTAATGTATCCTTCCAAAAAGCAGGTTGCTACACCATCCATGCCTGCTTATTCTGTGCAACTTTTACCTATGCATTCCAATAAGTTTGTTACGGGGACTTAATGTGCTGTGGATCTTAATTTTTCCTCATATTGTAAGGATACCAGTTGAGTGCTTAGGATGCCTATCTTATTCTTTGCACTTGCTACATGACCCACTTCATCTTTTTCACTCACAAATTTCCCTAATGGCATCCTTTACTCCAATTGTTTGAAATTCTTCATTATAAGTTCCATTCTTCTTACACTCATCACAAACTTTCCATGTGTTTCTCTCTGTAATATTCATTTGTAATTTCTGAAGAGACCATAGCTATATATCAGTGGATATAAAAGACAAAAAAAAAGTTCCTAACCTCAAGAAGCTTACATTATCTACTTGGGGATACAAGATGCAAACAGGTACATACTGGATATTTTGAGAAAGGAGAGGGTACTAAGAAAAAAAACTTGAAAAAAACTTGCTCAGGAAAAGCATCCTATTGAAAGTGGCATCTGAGCTGAAACCTGAAGAAAGCTAAGAATTCTAAAAAAAAGATGGAGGTTTCCCAATGCAAAAGCACACATAGGCAGAACATGAAATGCCAGGTTGGGAAATAACCAATATGGCAGTGTGTCTGAAATGAAGAATTCATAAAGGCTGGTGATACTGTTAGGAGGGGTAGGTGGAGTCATATTTTAAAAGATGCCAAACTGGTTAACGATACCAAGCTGAGAAGTTTATATTTTATACCAAAGACAATAGGAAATCATTGATGATTCTTAAGAGTGACATGGTTAGGTTTATGTTTTAGCAGCTGAGTGATGATTGATATGTTGGAGAGGGGATCATATGGAAAGCAGGAGTCCAGTTAGTAGGCTACTGAAATAGTTCAAGTAAAAGGTAGAGATTGAATTGCAATGGCAATCATGTGAATGGAAAGAAAATATGCAAGAGATGTTAAGAAGAATAGACAAGACATGGCAATTGACTGAATGTGGGGGTAGGTGAGAATCAAGAATGAAACAAAGTCAGTGAACTCAGGTATCTAGAAGGAGCTTGAGAGTTTCAACAGAAATAGGAAATGATGAAACAGGAGTGGGTTTGGGAGGGAAAATGAGTTTTTCTGAAAAAAAGTTTTTCTGAAATGCCTATGGAATATCGAGGTGAGGTTCAGCCTGCAGTTTGTGATTTGGAATTAGAATTTAGGACAAGGATTAGAGTTAGATATATAGCTATGGGAATGGCCTTCATGAGTCAAACTTGCCAGCCTGATACTTAAGCCCTGGTCCAGGTCCATCTACTTTGCTAGTTTTATTATTCTGCTTGACAAATCTTTCCATTCTATGGGTTTGCTAGCTGTTTCATATGAATGACATTTCATTGTTCATCTCAGAATTTCTCTCCAAATTCTTAGAATTTATACCTGGCAGCTTCTGCAGAAGCACTGAGGTGAGTGATAGAATGTCATACACTAGGAGCAGCTAGTACCCATATCCCTGAAGTGTGTTAAAGTGAAGATGAGGGAAAAGGTGAGAGCTCACCACCCTTTAAGAATAACAATAGCTATCATTTATGATAAAATTTTTATCCTTTATGGAGCTCTTTATATATACTATCTCATTTTATCTTCACAACAACCCGAGGAGAGACAGGTACTATTGTTAGCCTTATTTATCAGACGAGGGAATTGAGGGAAGACCCCGCTAGTGAGTTGATTTTGAACTCGTCTTCCTGACTCTGGCTCCAGCAATCTATCCACAGTGTCACTCAGCCGCCTTAAAGTAATCCCTTTCTTCATCTCCCAATTTCTTAGCGCCATTTGTCCCCTTGAAATGTTTTTGTACAATTTTGTAGTTATTTGATTAATAATTTTCTCCCATCACTCCATCTCTCAGTAGACTCTGAGCGACTCTGGAGGCAGGAACTGTTTTTACTGTCTTTGTGTCTCCAGCGTCAGACTCGGGAGAGATATTTAATAAATGTTTGTTTTTGTTCAATCTGTGCCCAGTTGACACTTGAACCCCCGAGGGGAGAAGACCTCTCCTAGAGCATAAAGGATGCATAAAGGAAGCAGCTTTCTTTAATCAAGTGTCATACATAATCAGATGGTTTGAGAAAAAAACAAAGCTCTCCAAGAGGAGGGGAGTCCTAGATCCTCTAAAAGGCTGCAGTACACAAAGGAGCGCGTGGCCTGGAAATAAAACAAAGCTGTCAGAGGGAGGACGCCCTCTTAAAGGATCCTGTACACAAAGGAGTGCTGGGTCACTGCAAGAATTCTCCAGTCTGTCTCCCCTCTTCTCTACCGCTCCCTGAAGTCTCGCGACGTCCAGCAGGAGGGAGGGGGGAGCGGACGAGCGAGAGTTCCCGACTTCCGGCTCGCTCCAGTCAGTCGTCGCCCGGGCGGTCCGGTCCAGTCATCCTTGCGTCCCGGCTGCCGCGGTGCCCACTTTCCCCGCTTCCCCACCCCCTCGGCCTTTCTCCTTTGCGTAAAGTCTCCGCGCTGCGACTCCCGCGGCCCCCACCCTGGGGTCCGGGGCCCGCGAGACCTGCGGGGTCTGCACTGCGGGGCCCGAGGGCGGCCCCGTCCCCGCCTCGGCCCCTTGAGACTCAATGAGGCACAGCTTGACGAAGCTGCTGGCGAACTCGGGCAGCAGCTCTCCGGCCCGGAGCGGGAGCCCGGCGCCCTCCCCGGTTTCGGGCTGTCTGCGCCTCTCGGGCCTGACCCGGGCTGTGGCCGGGGAGGAGAGCGGCAGCGGCGGCGGCGGCGGCGAGGAGGAGGAGGAAGAAGGGGACGGGCCTCCGCGGCGGCAGGAGAGCGCCCCAGAGGCCGCGCCTGCTGAGGAGAAGATGGAGGAGGAGGAGGAGCCGCTCCCAGCCGCCGCCCGCTCCGAGGAGCCGGAGGACATGGACTTTCTGTCGGGCCTCGAGCTGGCCGACCTGCTGGACCCACGGCAGCCCGACTGGGACCTGGAGCCGGGCCTGAGCTCTCCGGGGCCGCTGTCGTCGGGGGGCGGCTCGGACAGCGGCTGCCTGTGGAGAGGGGACGACGACGACGAGATGGCGGCCGCGGCCGCCGAGATGCAGCGCTTTTCGGACCTGCTGCAGAGATTGGTGAACGGCGGCGGCTCGGGTTCCAGCGGGGGTGGCAGTGGCGGCGGCGGCGGAGGCAGCAGCGCCGGAGCCTGCGGCGGCGGTGGCTCAGCTTGCGGCGGCGAG
>JAJPUD010006196.1:82473-119416 GCA_023553655.1 Myrmecobius fasciatus
CCGAGAACCGGGAGCTGGGCAAGCGCGTCCAGGCACTGCAGGAGGAGGGCGAGAGGCGGCGGAGGAAGAACCCCGGAGCGGGAGACGGCGGCGGCGGCAGCAGTCACGGCCCGGCGGCGGCCAAGAGCCCCCGCAAAGCGGCTGCCGCCGCGGCCCGCCTCAACCGGCTGAAGAAGAAGGAGTACGTGATGGGACTGGAGAGCCGCGTCCGGGGCCTGGCCTCCGAGAACCAGGAGCTGCGGGCCGAGAACCGGGAGCTGGGCAAGCGCGTCCAGGCACTGCAGGAGGAGAGCCGCTATCTGCGGGCCGTGCTGGCCAATGAGACGGGCCTGGCACGGCTCCTGAGCCGGCTGAGCGGCGGGGGACTGCGACTCACCACCTCCCTCTTTAGGGACTCGCCCGCCGGGGACCATGACTACGCCCTGCCCCTGGGCGAGCGGCGGCAGGACGCTGTGGAGGACGAGGACCCTGCGGGCGGAGTATGTCTCCATGTGGACAAGGATAAGGTGTCGGTGGAGTTCTGCTCGGCATGTGCCAGGAAGGCCTCGTCTTCTCTTAAAATGTAGGGTCAAGTAACCTGCTCTTTATCCGTGTTTACCCCTTTCAGCTCCCTTACACCATGTAAAAACACGTTAGTGGGACATCTTCACTGGACACATTTCAGAGAAGAAAAGTAATAATGAATCATTAAGTGTTTAGCTAAAAGCATGAATGTGACACAGTTACCGACTCTTAATGATAACATGTGACTATTAAATTTCTCTGACAGTTTCTTTTTTAGGTGATTTCCTCCCTGCCAGGCTCCGTTGTAGGGGTTACAGAACAGTCGTACCAGCCTCACAACCTGGTAAGGATCCATCTCTTCCCCTAAAAGCTCATGCACTGCTGGTTAGTCTACTTAAATGGGCAAGCATACACAATTGTTTGTATTGGGGGATTTAATAAAACAAAAAAACAAACAAACAAAAACTAATTTGGGCCCTGTCCACCCTGGAAACAGACTTGTGCTGGCCACTAGTGTGTTTAAGATGCTTCCTCTGATTGAAACAGCTGTTGATGTGTGTGCCCTGTTCAAACTTACTTGTATCTAGCTGTTCTGTCCCCAGTGTGGACATGGCCTTCGGTGACATCGTTCCAACTGTGCAGTGAAACCTGCTTATAGCCATACAGTTTGGACACAGTGAAAAAGGTGAAGTTGAATGGAAGTTCCAGTTGTACAAGGTGCAAATTGGAATTCCAATTGGAGTGCAATTTTGCAGGGGTTTGGCTATATGATTAAATTCTGTTGTACTTTTCAAACAGCTTTGAGTATTTGGGGCATGAACAAATATTCTGTAGTTCTAATAGAGATGGTAAAATCTCTTGAATATTCAGGAATGCCTCTTAGTTTCCTATATAAGATATATAACCTTATACAGGCTCATTAGATTACGGATCTAAATAGAGAATTGGAAATAATATGCATACCAGACTCCTTTATTTAGTTAACAGACATTGAGAAGAGTAATAATGTTTAAATAAAATTGTTTCCTTGAGGACCAGCACAGTGATTCAGTCACTGAATATGAATGAGTTGTTGAATATCTTTATTTTGTTGTATTAAAATTTATAGGTTAAAATTTGTGTCTGTACCATTAGAGATTTTAAAGATGGCTAAATGAATGAAAAAAAAATGTAAAGTGAGGTTTCACAAAGGATGAACTCCAAATATAAAATCTAAAATATGTCTCCTTTTTAGTAAATGAAACATTTTGGTGTTAACTAACCAACAAGGTTTAAAATACTTGACGAGATAAAATAGAGAAGCTTTTTCCATAGTTGGACTGCTCTCTTGTGTCCTTTGACAGGATACCTATTTGTATCAGTAGGGTTGTAATGTACTTCAATTGGAGACTGATAGAAATTCTTTGTGAAACATCACTGTTTGATAAAATATACGTGTATTTAGCATCCTTGTTTTTCTTTATGCTAAAGTGGATACAGCTGTTGGGGCAGAAGAGACGGGACCAGCTGCTGGCCACATTTCCTGCTTTATTTTAAAAGGTAGTATAAGAAATGAGGAAAAAAGAGGTAATATCAGGGCTTCTGCTGTCTTTTTATTTTAAAATTGTGCATAATTAAAAAGTTAATTCCAGCAGTCCAAAGATGTAGTTAACTCTCATTTAACATGTTTTTGTTTTGTAAATGGAATCCTTTTTTGCACAACTGTAAATGTTTTGTTGCTGGAGATAAGGTATTTGAGACTTAATATTGGTCTCTGGTTTGCAATTATGCATCACAACATATTTTGTAAAATCATCTATCTACTGCACTTGAGCATGAATGGGCAATAGCTACACTTACAACATGAAGTGATGACTCTGCTTATACCTAAGAGCAGGATTAAGTCCCCAAAATGCAACTGCATGGATTTTTAGTGCCTACTGAATCATACATATATAAACCAAAATTAGTTGGAAATTTATTTGAAACAGTGACTAACTTGTGATATCTTTATGGAATATGTTAAATGTAGCTTTGAAACAGAAGCCTTGAATTGGAATTTTAACTAACAATACTTGAATATTTTGTATATATTTCTTTGTATATAATTTTGTGCAGTACCAATGACAATAAGAATATGGTGTCATAATAAAACCAGGTTTGTTGATCTTTCAGTTATGGGCTCAAAGAATTTGTTCATCTCTATCCTTACCTTAATATTCGAAAGAAAGAGGAATGGAAATCAGAAAAATGTTTGTTAAGAGTTGGCTCTGGGTCTTAAGGAAGTTAAGGGTTCTGGAAACAGTTAAGTGTGGTGTTTTTTCTAACAACACTATATCCTCTTGTTGACATCGATGTAATTCTTGAATTACTTGAAAGTTTGGGGCTGGACTATGCAGGAGAAACGTTGATTAAAGCTTTCAGAACTGGGATGCTATTTGTTTAGAATCACCACACCACTGGAATTTTTGCTTTGCAAAAATGTCATTTTACAAATGACAGTATTTGGAAATAGTTTTACAAAGAATTTTAAATGTGGGAAAAAGTTGAAGATAGTTTTAAAAGCTGCTTATTTTAGGTTCCTTGTGTTCTATTAACTGTCCTTACTAGTTTCCATTTCATTCCTTTTTCCTGATTTTGGTGACTAAGTGTTTTTGTCATTTATTACATCAGCTTCATGTTCTTGTTTTCACATGGTAATCACTTGTTTTTTTAGAACCAGCAAAGGTGTTAGTAAATATGGTCATATTTATATGTAAACACATTTTACTATAAATGTTTTGGGCTTCTTAAACTTAGAACAAACTGATTACTTTCAATGTGTAGTAAGTAGAATACCCTAACACATGTCCCTTCTTCTTGTTGTTAATTAAAACAGTTATGATTATTAATATAAAGCTGTTGTCTTACTTTTTCTATAAGATTGTGCTGTCAAGGAGTAGTGTTTGGATTAAAAAAAGGCATTTTGGAATACAGTAATAATTTGGGAAATAGTTAAGTCTGGTTTTATTGTGAAATGATCTTACATTTTGGGATAAAGGAACTTTTTCTTGATGGTTAGGATTGCCTACATTTTACTTAGTAAAATGATGCAAGACTTTAGTTGAAATGAATTTTTATCTATTGCAAGAAACAAAAAAGTCTAATCAGTGTTCAGTTTTAGAAATTTATCTTAGTGAGACAAGCATGCAATTATTAAATGAACATTGCTTTACATATACAACTCCATCACCAAATTAAAAAAAAAAACAAACTTAAAAATCTAGTCAGATGAAATCTCATGTGTAACAGACCAACTTGTTAAGATATTTTGATTTAAATGTACATTCTATAATCATTGAATTAATCTCTCTTTCTTCTCTTTAAACAGCTTAGCAGTCTGCAAAAACGAATCTTTCCCTACAACCTGTAACTGACTGGACTGATGGTAACAAAGTAGTTGTGGGAGCCATATCGGTCACAAATTTTGGCATCTGCTGAAAAATGAATGCCATTTCAAGCCCCCAAATTACTTCTATACTGATTTCACTTTCCTGAAGTGGAGATTTGAAAAGATTCTCTGGAATCCTTGAAAGACTTAATAGAAACACATGAGACTAATGGGTTAATTTTTGGATAAAATATTCTTGTCTTTCAGAGGAGTCATAATTCAGTTCTTTTGCAGTACCCTTTAAAATTGGAACTGCCCCTTGGACAAGAGAATTATATATGATTTTATCGAATACTTTACAGTTTCTTTAGCAAGAAACATAGACTAGTGAATTTCATTTCATAAAGTAGAATTAACAAGCCATCAATGGTTATAAGGTGTACATAATTTGTACTCACTTAACTGTATGTAACCTGGCATTGTTTGTGAAGCTGATGCATTAATTTTGCTGAACTTAGTAAAATAATTCAAAGTTCAGTATTTAAAGGGCAGTCCGCTTGTAGATGTTCAATTGTTTTGTTTTCATATTCATGGAGGAATTTTGATTGGTAAAATGTGTGGGACTATCTTATGAAATGGAGAAGTTACATAGGCAAGAAATAATGGATTTTTTTCCTATTATGATTAATTTGACAATGTTGGGAATAATTTAAAGTTTCTAATAACTTGTATTAATTTTTATTCACTTTCATGTCAAATGGTCTATTGTTATGTAATGGCTTGAGCATTCTGGATTTGAGAAGTGATTTCTTTGTAGCAAATGGTTTTATGCCGCAAACATTTTCTCCAGCTTACAACATGTGATAAGAGTTTCATAGAACTCTGGATTTCAATAAGTTTTACTCATTAGATAGTGTCCTCTGCCCCTTCTAGGCACTCTCATAACCACTTCCCATGTTTGGGACTAATGTTAATAAGTATATGTTCTAATTTCAAAACAGATTTTGTCATATGGTTGGATTCAAGGTACAGGTTTCTATTCTTCATCAAGATTAAATTCAATAAATATGTATATATTGAAGGAAGCAGTTAAAACTTAAATGTAAACTTGTTCTGCTCATTCCCTTGTTAAGAGCAGTGAAGAGTCTTATCAAGAATTAGTTGGATGTCTAGGGAATTCTGAGGAGCATTTCTGGCTCTGCAGGTACAGTGTTGATAAAGCAGAGCCATATCTCTACCATTATTCAGAGTTATGGGTTTCTTTTATGTAAAACACTAGCATTGTTCCTTCTGGGTGGTAGCTAGAGAATTCTTTTTGACAGGATACCAGATGAAAAACTGATGAGGAATTGTGCAGTTTATTGTTTTGGAACTGAGGTCCCTGCTAACTAACAATTTGATATGTATTACAGAATTTTAGGATTACAGGACTTAATCAGTAATAAGATTTTTTTTTTTTAAAGCAGGCAGGTCCACTGTGAATCTGAAGTTTGGGGAATCTTGAAAATTTGTCATATTCTAGGTCCCTTGTTTTTGTTTTCATGCCTTAAAGTATATTGATATATACTTTAAAACAATTAGAATGTTTTCAGAAAGTATTTAGGGATCCTTAAGTACTTTAAGGAGAGCCATCATTATGAGCATTAATTATTGATGAACAATACTGTGAAAAAGTGATGATTATTTAATTGGGTTTTGCTATGTACATATTTTTTTTTTTTCCCCCTTGCTGTAATCTCTTAAGTTGTTGCCACCTATTGGATTTCTCTGAGCTGAAATTTTTGTTTAATACTAGCTTTTTTTCCTCATTGAGAAGTATTTTTAAATCATTCATTATTCAATTTGAGCAGATACAGAACAAAGCATATAGAATTGACAGAATATTTTGTGCTTTATTTTTAACTTAAATTTCATTGAATCTTTTCATAAATTGCAGTGAAATCAATTGCAAACATATTCTTCCCACTGGAGATGTTTTGAAGAGTCTAAATTGCAAATTTCACTTACATCATATTTGGGCTCTTTTTTTGTGTTACCTAATTGCAGAGGCCAAGTTATTGGTAGTCTCAAAGCAATAAGATCATTTCAGCCAGGGTATGACACTTGTAGATATTGCACCTTTCCCTGGCTTTTAGAATTGAGTAACTTGGGTTATGAAGTTAGCATATTATGGTAATTAGAGTATAATACAATTTGATCGATTTTGTTGAAGACAGCAGTGATAACTTTCATATCATTAATTGTAAAGTAATATGCTGTAAGAAACATTGGAAAATAAATATTAGAAAATAGATAACCATTTAAGAAAGTATGGGAAATTGTAAATGTTTACTGTGTAAATTAAAAAAAAAAGAAAACCATTCAAAATATTAGTTTTGAACCAATATTTACTATATGTGAAACAGAAGAGGACAAACGTTATGTAATTTAAATTCATTGAAACATTTATTTGAGCACTGATTATGTGCATTGTTGGCACCATGAAGGGGAGATATAAATTATGTCTAAGACAAAAGGCAGTATGTAGTAAAGGTTTCTAAATAATTTGAATAGTTTTCAAGATAGCTTTAAATTATTAGATAGTTAAGCCAGTTTCATAATTTGTCAATGATGGTTTTAGACATTAAATAGTACTATGCCTATGTTTTTGAGAATATGTGCTGACCAAAAAAAAAAAAAAAAATTGGGCTTTAAAGATATGATTCATGGATTTTTGATTTGACCTTAATGTTGTGGAGGTGTTTGTTCAAAAAATAATAATAATAATAATAATAAAATCAAAAAAGAATTAGCTTTCAGTAATCTTTTTTCTTTAAAAAAAAAACCTTTTTAAAAAAAGTCAAAATTATTCTGCATTCTTCTGACTTAGCAATTTTTGTTTTCACTAAAGCTCTAGTTTATTTGAATGGTTTTTGAAAATTATGCTGCAGCATGAAGAGGGATTGAATAAGCAGGCATGGCAGGATCCCCTTGCAGCTAACTTCCTTAAAAATTAACATTAATGTTCTGTATTATCAGCATTAGCACAGAAGAAAACTTGCAAAGCACTTTATTGTATTTGAGCCTTAAATCTTATTATATAGTTATTAGAGCTGTCCCTCTTTTACAATAGTAATATATGCTGAGGGGCTAGAAAATTTAGCAACTCTGACCTTCAGAGATTGGGTGGGGAAGTAGATGAGTTGTCCCTAGTATTGTAAATGTAATAGGTTTTTATGTGTCATGCAGCTTTGTTCAGTTAGAGTGAACAGAATGTGGACCTCTAAAAACTTGAGATTTGGGGATGTTATTTGGAAGGTGGAATAGATTTGAAGTCTGAGGACAGATCTGTAGAAAACATTTTGACTTCATCTAAATTAACGGGCCGCCTCTCAGTGAGCTCCCATGATTATTAAAGCATTCTTTTGGGAGTATCAAAGGTAGGCTTTTTCCTTTGGTAGAGAAAAAACTAAACTAGTTAGATCTCCCAGGTTTCTTCCAGCTCTTGAGGAAAAACTGTTAAAAACTACAGAAGCAACTTGAGTAGGTGAAAGGAGATAGATTTTGTAAATGTTAACATTGGCTACTTAAGAGTATCCTTGTACTCAGTTTTCTCATTAATTCCTCAACTTTTTTGAATTTTTTTTAAAGGTAATTCTTCATCTGCAATAATTGAGTAGCTTTCCTCTGTAAAATTAATGTATCTGTATCAGTTATTTTTGAAAGGGACCATAAGGTCTTGGTTCAACAGTAGTGTTTCTTGACTAGAGGTGTTGTTTTTGATGTGCTAGTTTCAGGCAATAAATAAGTCATAGTAAAATTACAATAAGTACAATTTTATTTGTATTTTTTTTAGTTAGTATCTTATTTTTACATAATTTTATTCTTTTAGCTGTGTACTTGATTTATTTTGAATGTCCTCGAATTGAAAGCCAGGTTCAGGTAATTCAAATGCTTTAATGAGTACTTCAAACTGTTTAGATCCAAGATAAGCTGCAAAGGCAGTCTGCAGCATTATGGGAAAGACCATCTTTCTAAAGACAGGTCGAGAGACTCTGCTCCAGTAGGTCCAAATATTTCCTCTCTCTGGTAGTGGAGCCGAGTTGTACCTAAAAAGAGAACAATGAGATTAAATGTATTTACAAGATTGTGGCAAATATGTTCATTTGAGGGGGGAGTATAACTAAAGTCTTAATTCTGAAGGTGGGCCTTTGGAGCTTTCTTGAAAGCTATGCTGCTAGTGCATAAATTCCAAATCATGTCAATACTTTTAAATTCTGAATGTGATTTTAGTGATAGATTAGAGAGCTGTGAGCCATACTTAGAGTGTAGGCTACAAATTGGTTAGAGTATTTTAAATTATTAATGCATACACTATAAGGAAATTTATTTTTTAAAAAAAATTAAGGTCTCTAGAACAGATTCTGGCCAAATAAATGATTCTCTAATCCAGTTGCCTAATAGGACCATTAGATGAACAGATTGTAAAAATGACCTGTGATAGAATATTCAATCCTTCTAAGAAAAAAGTTAGCAAAGCCAGGCCCTCCTGAGTCTGAATTTTTAATAATGTTGCATTTTTCAAATGAAATGTTAATTTTGAATTGAGACTGAGTTTATTGTCTTAAATTTGACAGGACTATTGATTAATAGTCCTACCCTTATATGGGATTCACCTTAATGTTTTGTAGATATCAGTGTAATAATACCCAAGTTATTCAATATTATCCTTCATTCTTTGTGATTCAAACTCCTTGATGCTCATGTATGTTGGGAGGAAGATTCAAACAGCTAAGATTACTTCTGCACAAGTATAAAAATGTACACATTTGTTGTTAAAGAAACTTTATCAGTTGATAAAGAGTGGTAAGAATACAGCAGACATACCTGGCTGCTAGGGCACCATTTATTGGTATAGCCAAAAAAACAGGGTAGAGACCACCGATTATCAGACCAACCATTCCACCTCTTATTACAGTGCAGGCTTCACAGTTTAGTTCACCTAGAAAATAAAACGATTTGTTTTCTGGAATGAGGAGTTCAAAACAATACATCGAGACATCAATTAGCTTCAATGTGCAAGGTATTTTGGTTGATGCTATAATAAATTAACACAACTGGAATTTTTCAATGTTTTCATCAAATATAAAAGTGATAATGCTTATTGTTAAGTTTTTAGTCAGAAGTAGAAGGGACAACTACTCCAGATAACAAATACTGATTTCCCCTTCTCCTTTTACTACGTGAACAGTACTTCAAGGTTCTAATCATCACTCTATTACTCAGTAATACACCACTTGTAGAGGTGGGAAAAAACTTAGCGCAACTCATTTAATTGTAAATTCTCTGAGTAATATGTTGTTATAAAATGAAAATCTAGTTGAATCCAAGACATTGAAGAAGAAATAGCCAAATCAGGACTTTTGCTTATAATTATCTTACTTAATGTATTTTCATTTACTAAGTGCTCTCTTTTTAAAGCTTTTTTTTTTTTTTTTTTGCAAGTACAGTATTTTACCAAGCATACTCAAGAGTTGGGGGAAGACAAGTAGAAATTTGATAGGCAGCTACTATGAAAGCACTTACTCTGAGAGCAAATTGGTTATATTTCACTTGTTTATGAAAAGTGTCTCTAGTATGTCCTCCCCTTTTAAGCACTAAATATATTAAAACATGATAAGGGATTTGATCAGGCACATACCCTAAATCAACTGATAAATTTTATTTATCTGAAACCTCAAATACAAGAGGGAATGTTTAAATTATGACTATGAAATCTTTTATTATGTATGAAGCGCTAACTTTTAACTTGTAACCAAGTTGTCCTCTAGTTTTCAAAGAATCAAGTAACAATTTCGGCGAACTAAACAGAGTTTGTTACAATTTACGTTACAAAATATGGCAAAGTTTTAAAAAATTCTTGGAAATATTAAAATATAATTTACCTGCACTCAAAGGTAAACTCACAACACTTTTGTAAATTACGTAGGTTGACAAAAAGGGGAGAACAGCCATTGGTAAAGCTGATGTTACACGAGCCTCTGTCACGTTTAAGGCGCGTCGGAAAAAACTATTTGCTGTTAGGCCACAAAAAGCTGCATTTACTCCAACATATGCTGGTCCAGTCATAAGTAAATTCCTAAGAAATAAAAGTAACTGTTGGAACTTTTTTCCCTCCCATACAATTAAGAAATTAAAACTTTTTTTTTATATTTTAACATTTCTGGTCTTTAAGCCAGGTTTGATTCTTTAATGAAGCTAGATTTGATAATGTGATAGGGCTATGAACAAGACTGTGGACAAGCAGGCAAATATATTAAAATGGCTTGCTAGGTGGTGCAGTGAATGGGCTAGACCTGGAGTCAGATTCATCTTCCTGAGTTGAAATCTGGCGTCAAGACACTACTATATGACTGAGTCTGGGTATGTAACTTAACCTTGTTTGCCTCAATTTCTTTACCTATAAAAGTGAACTGGAGAAGGGAATGTTAAAACACTAATATCTTTGCTAAGAACATAAAATGGGGCCATGAAGAGTTGGGGATGATTGAAATGACTTAACAATTAAAGCAACTGGACTTAGGAGCCCAAATGTCACGTATTATTACAGCCTTAAATGAAAAACATTTTGCTGGGAGGAGTCATTTCACAAGAACTAATAGGTCTCCGCATAGAAACTTCTTTTCTATTTCAAAATATGAAATGAAATAATTTGTACAAAACATAATTTTTGTTAAATAGAATTTAAAAATATTTTAGTTAAACATTTCCCTTCCTCTCATTTGTCTCCTCACTCCTTCCCTCCCCTCAGGCCCACCTTGCTGGGGAAATGATGAAGTCGACTTGTCCAGCATCAAAGAACTAATTAACAATTTTTTTTCTTTGCCTAGTGCTGCCATACTACAACTGACTTTCTCACTTTGATTTCAGTGATAGCTCTGGAATGTTTAAAGGCAATTTCTGATTACAAATAGTTAATTCCTAGAGGACCTAGGCTAACCTTTGCCATCCAACCAAATGAGGGTAAAGAATCCAAGTGCTGCTCTTTTCTTTGCCTTTTTGATATCATATGCTAAAAGAGCTAGCAATAAGTGCTTGTAATTTTACTATACTGCATAGCAACAAATGCTAGACCAGTCTAGAATGAACCTTCCCACCCACTGTTCATCTTTGCTAGTATCACCAAGTAGTTAATATTTTCGTGGAAGATGATGGTTCAAGCTGACCTCCATGAAGTCTGTTCAAAGGTTGAATATATTCTTTTACCTTTAGTGCTTTTTGTATTTTTTGTCTGTTGCCCTTTAAAAATTATTAGTAAACCATTCTATGATTATTTACATTTACATAAGGATTAAAAGATGTTTTTTTTTTTTCCTTTGGGGTTTTTCTATTCCTGTCACTGGTGAGGTATACAATTCATCTAAACTCAGGTAATTCATGTCCATGTCCTTTCATAAATAGTTCATTTAATAGTCCTACCCTTATATGGGATTCACCTTAATGTTTTGTAGATATCAGTGTAATAATACCCAAGTTATTCAATATTATCCTTCATTCTTTGTGATTCAAACTCCTTGATGCTCATGTATGTTGGGAGGAAGATTCAAACAGCTAAGATTACTTCTGCACAAGTATAAAAATGTACACATTTGTTGTTAAAGAAACTTAACCAAAAATATAACTTATAACATATAAATCAGAATTGTTAGCTAAAGAAACAATCAAAAATATGACTTAGAATAAATCAGAATTGATATTACATTAACATGAAACTACCAGTAATGAAAAGCACTAGGTTTCTTGAATGATATAAGCTTTTTGAAAGCTCTTAATGTTAGCACATCAGTGAACAATTATGCAAAGTTATGATAGGTTTCAACTCTTGACTACTATAATTCTTTTAAATACTATGGGATAAATATAAATTGGGATGTGATAGTGCAGAATTTTAATAATTTGAGCCCTTAATCTTATGTAATCAGTTGAAATTTAATTTTGTCTATGCCCAAAATAATACTGCTTACTATGTCATAATGCATATTACTACATCTAAAATTTTTACATAAACTAGAATCTTAAGATATAAAGCATTACTTAGAAAATTCAAAACTTTATAGTACTACCTCATTGTGCTAAAAATTAAATTCACATAAATATCTGTGGTGGTCTACTGTGCAAGAGACTGAGTTTGAAGAAAAAAGGGGCTCACCTGTCAAGCTGTTTGCTTTTATCAGAAAAAACTCCACAAAAGACCATAAGGATATTGGTAAACTTAACCTGATCAACAAATTTGAACAGTCCCTATAAAAAACTGGATAATAAATAGTAAAGAATGTGGTAGTTTGATTTATCTGTTGAATATGCTGCTAAGGTAAGTAGAAAGTTGACAGACTATGTTCAAAACTGAACAATCATGGAAATACATCTGGTTATAATATGTGCACATCAAATAAGGATATCTTACTGATCTGATTCTGGAAGTTGTTTCACTTTTCTGGCTATGATTTCATTGACTCTTAGTCTTCTGTCCGTATTCTCTTGATTATGTTCCATCTTGAGGCCTTAAAATGTAGAAATCAGAAGATTATTTCTTAGTAGTTACTAACCTAGGACCCAATAAAGCAAATGTGGTTTAAATGTCTAAATGAAAAATTTACTATTAGGGTTCAAAGTTTTTCTTTTCAGAATTAAAAATCATAGAAGGGATGTGACTTATAGGTGAAAGAGGAAAAATAACTGATCATCAAATCTCAGAAACTTAGTTGGAAAGAATCTCAACCAATCATGTAGTCTAACTAATCCCTAAAGAGGGGCAGCATACTACATTGCCTTCAGGTAATTTTTTATACACATGATGTATATACTTTTCAATTTGAGAGGCAAGATTTTTAGTGATGGAGAACTCAACATTTTCCAAGATGCATATTCTGTCTCCTCATACCTCTAACCTTCGGGAAATGTATTACAAGCTGAAACTGGCCTCTCTGCCTTCTATCTATTGCTTCTTGTTTTGCTAATTAAGACTAACTTGAATTCTGTATGATTACCCTTCAGTTCTTTAACCACTCATGTTCTAGACTCCAGAACTCTGTCCTACAGTAAAGCTTCTAGAACTGAAATACCTGATATGTAAGCTAAGATGGCCTTGTAGGACTGTTTCCCTTTTCTGGATAAGATGCTAATCAAACCTGCAGAGGTGCTAACTTTGGGGGCATAATGGCATACTGGGGAGAGTCCTGGGCTTGGAGTCAAGACGACTTGGTTTCAAATTGACCTCAAGTATAGTTCCTTACTGTATTGACTAGAGTAGTATTCAACCTCAGTGAAGAATAATAGCTATGCCCTTTGTAAATTTGCTGTAAGGATCGAATTTTCATTTGTGTACTCATTTTGTGTAAAGTTGTGTGAACGTTAGTTTGTTGGTTCATCATTTGACACTTCAAATGTATCATAACCATGTATATTCCATTTCAAATGGAAATGAAACATTGAAATCATGCTGGAAATCGAATGCAAGCTCAACTAGTTTTTAAAGAAAATTGTGTTAACATATAGATATTTGACAAAAACGGTCAGATTTGCAGTGTAAGTATTGCCTCTTTTTACAGATGAGAAAATGGAGGATGACTGATCCTAAAATTTATAATAGCTGGCATCTACATAATACTTTTAAGACTTGGCAAAAATGCTATCTAAAGGTCTCATTTTATCCTCAAGATCCTGGGAGCCTGCTGTTATAAACCTCATTTTCCAGCTGAGGATACTTTTAAACTTTGTTGGCAAGGTTAATTTGACTTTCTAAGGATCACTGACAGTAAATAGTAAATAGGTAGAATTTGAATTCAGACATCCCTGATTCCTAATCTAAAGCTATCTTGCTGTTCGAGCTGCCTACTTATGTCAAAGTGACAGCTGGGTAGATTTTAACCTAAATATTCTGACTCTTAAATCCACTGATCTTTTCACAATATTCAGTAGCAACTGGTATAATATTGACCATCTGATGTGCTCGCACAACATCAAGAGCTGTACGTTGAACGAAAGAAAAAAGTTAAGAGGACAAAAAGGACTGTGCTAACCACTGGAGCTCACAAAGAAAAGCAATAATCTCTGTTGTAAAGCAATGCACATTTCAATGGGACATCCCCAAGAACCCCCACACTATGTGATGGGGTTTTTAGACCTAGAGCTAGCTAGGTGGTATAGGGGGATGAGTTTCAAATCCAGTTTTGGACACTACCTGACCCATGGCAAGTCATTTGAGTAAGCTCTTCTAACTTTAGTTTCCCTCTCTATAAATTGGCAAATACTTCAAAGTGAGGATAAAATGAAAATTTAAAAAACATTTTGCAGCCTTAAAGCACTATATAAATATTAGCTGATATATACATACTCTTTATAACTTCTTATCAGTAATTTGCAAATTGGTAGGTTTTTCCAAAAACGAGGGAATAAAGTGACCTTCCATCCTATGCCATCTCTTCCTTGTTAAACACATTGAAGCTCTATGTGTCATCTTTGAGGATAAATAGGAAATAAGAGAGGAAAGATGAGACTAAAACTAAGGAACTCAACATAATGTTGCTTCAACATCCTTACTTCCTAACTACATACATGGATGGTTATACTATTACATTTAAGACATCAGTCAAAGAAGGAGAAATTAAAGATAAAAGTAAATCCAAAGAATCTGCAATAGGCAAGTAAGGGAAGCCTATGGGAAAATACTTGATGTAAGTATAATTAAACTCAGGGACATGGTTATATTTCAAAGGGAATAATTTATTGTCCATTTGTTTTAATCATGTCTAATTCTGTGACCCCATTTGAGGTTTTCTTGGCAAGATACAAGAATGATTAAAATTTAAAAATACTGGAACGGTTTGCCATTTCCTAATTCAGCTTCATTTTAGAAGAGAAAAATGAGGCAAAAAAAGGATAAGTGACTAACCTAGGGTGATATAGCTAATGAGTGTCTGAGGTCAAGTTTAAACTCAGGTCTTTCTGACTCCAGGCCCAGCATATTATCACCCAGTACCACCCAGCTGCCCCATTTAAAAGGGAAGAAAGTAAAAAGAAAAAAGAAAGTTAACCATTTTATCTATCCTTAAATGCAACTAGATTAGACAATCTAATAAAGAAGCAGTAATTGCATAAAGAAGCAATGTTGGAATTGGAATAGAAATCTATTATAAAATTGACTGGATCTGATGTTTTCAAAGAGTTAAAATCATACTAAAAATAAAAATTCATAAGATGGAAGCTACATTAAAGATATTAATTCAAGAATATGTACCAAAAATACAGTATCTAAATTCTTAAAGGAAAAACTAATTGAATTGAAAACAGCAATACAAAAATTGTAGGTTTTAATATTAATAAATTGAAGGTTTTAATATTAATCTAGAAATAAACTGAAAAAATATGAAAACAAATAGACTTCAAAAAACTGGATTTGAAAAAGCCTTATGTTTTCTGAACAGTAACTTTAAGGGATATTTCTCAGGATTATATATTTTTAGTTATATATTACATATTAATTACAATACAATGATATATTACCAATACATTAGTATATTAATATAATTAATGTCAACATTGACATGAAATATATCAATATATAAATATACAATAATGACAGTTTCACAGAAATAAAATGGGTAATAAGGCAAAGAAATGATAAGTCAATGTAAAATTTTAGATACATTATAGGTCATAATAAAATAAAAGATACAGAACTAAAAGGTTTAATGACATTCTAGAAAATAGGTTGGTTAAACAAGCCAACAATGTGTACTAGAATAAATAACATACCAAAATTTTGGGTATGAAGCTGTTCTTGGGGAAAATTTACCTCTGAAAATGATATACAAAAAGAGGATTAAGTCATGAAAATTTCAAGATACTGAAGATATCTGATATAACACAAAAATTTTTTTTGGAGAATACTCAGTTTTTAAGAGTAAAGGGCATAGAACCAAAAAAGTTTTGAGAACCACTATTAGCAAAACTGAAACTTTAAAGGAAAATGATTATAACAATGTAAACTATCCAAATTTAAAAACAGTCCAACTTTCCAATGCTTCACTATATACCATATACATGGTCTTCCTTCCACTTCTCATTTTTTTAAAGCTTTTTATTTTCAAAATATGTGCAGATAATTTTTCAACATTGACCCTTGCATAGCCTAGTGCTCCAACTTTTCCCCTCCTTCCCCCTCCCCTACATGGCAAGCAATCCAATGTGTTACACATGTTAAAATATGTTAAATTCAATATATATATAAACATAAAATTATCTTGCACAAGAAAGATCAAAAAGGAAAGAAAATGAATAAGAAAACAAAATGCAAGTGAGCAAAAAGAGTGAGAATGTTATGTTGTAACATAACTCAGTTCCCACAATTCTCTCTCTAGGTGCTCTCTTCATCACAAGATCATTGGAACTGGCCTCAATCATTTCATTTTTGAAAAGAGCCACATCTATTAGAATTGATCATTGTATAATCTTGTTGCCATGTACAATGATCTTCTGGTTCTATTCCACTTAGCATCAGTGCATGCAAGTCTCTCTAGGCCTCTCTGAAATCATCCTGCTGATCGTTGCTTATAGAACAGTAATAGTCCATAACATTCATGTACCATAACTTATTCAAACATTCTTCAACTGATAGGCATCCACTCAGTTTCCCCTTCCACTTCTCAAGTCACCATCCTTGCTGACTTCATTATCCTTCCAACCTCAACCCAATAATTAGCCTCTTCAATTCTTTATTCTTCTCTTAATACGGGGATTCTTCTGCCAAACCTAAACCTTGGATTACTCCCATCTTTCCCCATCATTTAAAATTATAAGCTGATGGATGAAGGTGGAATAAGTACAAGTGTGCTAAGCACATTACACATTCTTCACAGCCAAAGTCCTTTTCTTTTGATTCCTTATTTTACTATAAAGAGAAAATTCAACTTTCTTTGCTTTTCCATGCCTGCTTGAAAGAGATGTCAAACAGAGAAATAAGAGTGATTAAGTGACGTCAAATAGTTTTAAGATGAAGAGAATTTAAGGGAGTCACATCCAATGGCCCCAATTTTAAAGGAAAGCAAGAAGCAAGACTCCCATCTTGGAGAAAGTAGTTCAAGAAAGCACCAGAATTGCCATGTATGTATGTATGCACCATTCTGACCCTCCACATTCTACTGGTTGCCAAACTTGCTGTTTCTACCTTCACAAAATGTCACATGTACTCCATTCTTTCTGTTCACACAGCTACCATCTTTGTGGTAACTTCATCATCACCCAGAAAACTGCCAACAGCCTCATAGTCTCCAACCCCTTCTGTCCAGCTGATATGCAGATACACAAAGTAATTTTCCTTAAGTATAAATTTGACCACATGATTCCTGCCCAATAGGTTTAGTTTACCCAGTGACTATTAGGAAACCTACTTCCAGTGGTTTCTTATTGTCTCTAGAATAACAAAAACAAACAAAAAACCCTCCTGGTTGAACTTTCAATGCATTCTACAGATAGGGCTCCTATCTATCTTTCCAGCCTCATTAGGCATTACTCTCCCTTTGTGCTCTGGAATCTTGTCAAGCCGGCTGACATCTCCAACCATCTCCTAAGCCTGAAAGTCTCTCCTTCCTTAATTCCACCTAAAAGAACCCTTTCTTTCATGGTGCAGTTTAGGAACCTTTTTCAGCCTTTTTGATCACCCCAACTGCTAGTACCTTCCCTCCCAATCTACCACGCAGGTATTTGAATTTTATATTCATGCTGTACATAATTTTTTAAGTTCTTGGACCCATATTTCCCATATGACAATAATGCTAGCATTTACATAGCACTTTGCATGCTATTTCACTTGATGCAAGCACGTGGAGATGCGAGATTGTTTCCAGCACAACGCCTGGCACATGGCAGGGGTTTAATAAATACTTGCTCACTTGCTGTCTGAATGCCTCACGAACCAAATCCTCTTGCGGAACTGGTGGCGAGCTAAGCGAAGAACATAACTAATGAGACACTACTCATTTATGAGGAAGCACAAGTGCAAGGGGCAAAGACTGAGAAAATATAATAATAATAAAAAAAAAAAAGCCCGAGAGCTTAAAATCTAGGAGAAAACAAATGCACACTGAGCTGAGCACATGAAAGATGTGGCCAGAAAAGATTCGGGGGACTGACACCCGAGTACAACTTGGAAGAAAGGAAAATATTTTACTGGGGGAAGGGCGGGGATGAGCATGGATGGTAGGTGGTACATAAACCTCTGGGGGGGAGAAATGAAGGGAGAACGATCTCCGAGAAAAGCCAGGACAGCCCGAGGCCAGACACCCAGCCCTCAGCGCTTTCTCTCGGACCCAGACCCGGCTTCGGCCTGCATTCCCCCGGAGCACAGTGCTGTAGGGCAGGTCGGGCCTGCAGAGACAAAGGAAGCCAAATCTGACCACACACGGAGGGGCGAGCCAGGCAACTGCTTCACCTCCCTAGCCCCAGATGCACTGATACCTGGTGCTCCGATCCGGCGGTGGAGAAGTCGCGGAGCAGCCTCCACTACCACTCAAGCTCAGCGCAACGTGGGCGAGGATCCTATGGGCGCCGCCATATTTGCCCTTCACGTGACCTCCGCACATCCGCAGGGCGCCGACGCGCCGCGGAGGCGCTGATTGGGCAAGTGCAGTAGCGGGAGACAATGCCTTGCTCTCTGCTTCGGAGTCCCACTCTGTGCTCCCTCTTTGTGTTTCAGTTTACTGATCTGTAAAGTGAAGAACCGAGCGCTGGGGCTAGAGTGAGCAAGACTCAAGTTCACGTGTAACCTTGCATGATTACTAGCAGTGTGACGGTGGGCAAGCAAGTTTCCTCATCTGTGAAATGGGGAAATAACAGCACTTACCCCCCAGTCTTGTTGTGAGGCTCAAATGGGCTGATATTTGTAAAAAGGGGCTTTCCTGTTGTGTAAAGGATGTTATTACTACTGGTCAAGGCAAGTGAAAAATTGTCCCAACAGGGACTTAGCCCCCTAAAAGAGCTGTCAGGAGAAGTGGGGTTGGGGAGCATAGCGGAATTAGGGGAGACACTACGTGGGTGGGGGGAAGGGGAAAGGAGAAAGACACCCCATGGTATGTGGTGGTGATCTGGCAACAGCCATGGGACGGCCCCTAAATAGATTTTATAGGGCAGATTTAACCTCAGGGACATGACTGGGATTTCCGACGGGCATGGCAAGGTGACACTGCTCTAAACTTCTACAGAGGGTGGGTCTCAGGGGTTTGACATAACTTGGAAGACCTCCCCAGAGGGTGAGACCATGGAGCTCCATATCCCCCAATATCTCAGAGATAAATTTTTATCAATTCCTATGCTAACCACACCTAACATTGAAGACCTTATCAAAGATAGTGAGGAAAAAAGTTTGAGAACTACAGAGTTAGAGGACTGTAACTCAAATTAAAGCTCTATTTCTTAGTGGGCTTGTGATCCTGGGTGAGTTACTTCTTCATTTCTAGGTTTCAGTCTCATCTGAAAGATTAGAGGGTTGGACTAGTTAATTTCTACAATTCTATTCAACTCTCAATCTATGATTATATGATTTCTTGGAAGCAACGGAGAGTGGCAAAAAGATCAAGGACAGAATCTTGGAGATGTTTTTATTTAGGTCAGGGATTCCTAACCCAGGGTCCCTGAATGTTTGTTTGATAATGTTTTTCTTCTTTTTTTTTTTTATATCACCAAAGATTTTTTTTTTTACATCTCCCCCCTCCTCCTCCCAGAGAGCTATCTATATAACAAACAATATTAAAAAAAGAAAAAGGAAAAGCAGTAAAAAATCATCATATCTGATCAACATGTCAAGTCTGAAAATATATGCAATATACAATTCTTGTGGACTTTCCACCTCTGCAAAGGGGTAGGGTGGGAATGTCTTCTTCTGTCTCTCCTTTTAAGCCCCGATTCTTCTTTAGAGTTATAATATTCACTTTTGATTTATTTCCCCTAGTGTGTAGTTCTTTCTGTTTACATTGTTGTAGTTATTGTATGTAGTTGTTTGTCCTTCGTCCTCAAAGAGGACCATGACAGCAGGGAGGTGATGCCATGACATGCGATTAAATTGGATTTAAGTGAGGAAGGGCTGTGCAAGGTCACCTGCCTCATTTTCCCCTCCAGTGCCATCTGGGTCCAGTGGCCAGATAGAGATCAGGAAGATTGGAGATGGCCCAGAAAGAAATGGGAGACTGGCCTTTTTAAGATAAGGTCTTCAACAAGTCTCTCTTTGCCTGAGGCAGCAGCCATTCAATGAATAAGGCAGGCATTTATGGTTTTTATGGCTCTACATACATACATACATACATTCTTGGCTTTATATACTTCACTCAGCATTATTTCATGTAGATCTTTGTATGATTCTCTGTACACATTTATGATTTCTTAACAGCACTGTAGCATTCCATCACATTCATGTACCATGATGCTTGTTTTAAAATATTTTGATTAATGTATTTTCAGTCTAGTTTTATTTCCTTTATAATCCTATATATTTTATTTTATGTTTTTAAAAACAGTATTTTAAAAAATGGTTCATGGGTTCCACAGGACTATCTATTAAAGGGAACCAAAATACATGAAAAGATTGAGAACTTTTGTTCTATAGGATTGGGACAAAAGAGGAACAAAAGAAGCTGATATTGTCAGAAAAGTATGCTTTGCAAGCCAACAAACATATATGAAATGTTCCAATGTATCAGGAATTGTCCTAAGTACTTCTGGATATGAGAGGAAAGTCACAAACCAGTTCCTGTCTTCAATAAGGTCACAGTCTAATGGAGGAAGGGAAACAACTTGCAGACAACTATGTGCAAAAATTATATATAGACGATAATTTGGAGGTAATCTCAAAGGTATGGAAGTACTCCTCAGATTTAATATATCTATTTTCTATAAGTGATCTTACTGAGCAGATGCACTGGACACAGAGCAAGCTTGTTTGCCAAAATGACCCAGTCAGGAGCTTGCAATAAGTCAGTCTTGCTCATGCCCAGATTCCTTTGCTGGTGCTCCATGGTTGACTTTGCTGAGCTTTGCTCCCCAAAACTGACCTAAACAGCCTTGTAATCAACTGTTCCTGCAAAACATTCTACTTCTGTGTCCCATCCATTCCTGAGAAATTGTCATTTTTTTCCCCAACCCCTGTTCAAACCCCTTCTTTGTAGTTTTCCAGCATAAATCTTCCCTAACTCTCCTGTGCTGTGGGTTCCGTTGTATCTTGTATTGAGGTGCCTCTGCATTAGTGTCTGATTTTCCTCCTAATAAAACTTTTCTGCTTTCAGCTCTGCTTGGACTACTCTATCTTTTGAGAGGGGGGCTTTGCCTAGTTGTCTTTGGGAAGGCATTAATGTAAGAAAAACTTGGAGAAAGTGAGATTTTAGTTGAGACTTGAAAGAAGCTAGAGAATCCAGAAGGGAGAAATAAGAAGGGAGAGCTTTCTTGATAGAGGAGTTAGCCAGTGGAAAATGGTCAGTCAAGAGATGAATATCTTGTGCAAGAAATGGCAAGACAGCCAGTGTTAATAGATCAGAGAGTATATGGAGAATGACTAAATTGTAAAAAGACTACAGATGTAGGAAAGACTTTAGAAATCAAATAGAAGATTCCATATTTGATCCTGGAAGCAATAGGGAGCTGTTGGAGTTTACTTGATAAAGGAGAGTAACATTGTTAGATTGCACTCTAGCCAAAAAGAGAGAAGCCATATAGAAAAAAAGCTAATGGGGATAGATGGAATAAGTTAGGGTTTTTTGACAAAAGGGAAGATATGAGCATGTTTATAAGTAGTAAGGATTATTGCTGTTTGTCCTTGGTTCTTGAAGAGGATGTATGACATCATGAGGGTGATTAGACTGCAAGATAGGGAGAGAGTGAAGATTAATAAAAGTGGGGATAAAAGAGGGGTAATCTGCTGAAGAAGATAGGATGGAATGGGATCATTTCTTTATGTAGAGGGATTTGCCTTGGCAAAGAGAAGGAGCACCTGTTCATGTCAGACAGGGTGAAGAAGGAGATAGTGGGGGAAGGTATCTGAGTGATATGAGGAGTAACGAAGGGGGAACTCTCAATAAATGGTCAGTGGACCATTAATGCCAATAAATATTAATTTTTGTTAAGCCAGGCTAGAAGACCTATGATAGTGTATTGTTAAAAAGTCCAGAAATCATTTCCAGAATGATATACACTTTCTGCTTCCATGCAAAAGAAAGCAGACATTGTCATCCAACTTCTGTAAAGGACATTCTTTGTCATTAAGCCTGTGTCATTTGCATCTTGTTGGCTTCAAGCTTCACATAAAGCTATCTGACACCATAAGTTTATTTGCAGGGATTTAGAGTCCAAAGCCAGGAGAAAGAGAGATCTGGAAGGGAAAGATGGAAACAACAATGGCTGGCTGACAGTCTCTGATCTAAATATAATGGTACAATTGAAACATTGCCCTGATCAGAAAAAGAATTGGCAAGATGGGACCGAGAGTGCTGCTGGCATGGATGTGGACATCATCACTCTGAATGAAAGAGCTGAATAAAATTAGATGATGCTTTTTACCATTAACTGCTTGCTGCCAAAACAATTATGTGTTATTTTCTTCAAGGCAACCATCACTTTCTCTGTTTTCTTTATTTGGGGCATATTTTCATAAAAACTGATGAATTCCCTTAATGCATCTTTAAATATCTTGATGAATTTGTCTCTTATTCAAATACAGAGTAATTCTTGTCAACCGCCACCAAGCATAGTTTTAATAAGAAATTTTTTTAACCACATCCACCCACACACCCCTCATTTTGGGCTAATTTTTGATATTGTGCCAAATATCTTCTAGCCTCATGGCTCAATCAAACAATCACATTTCAAAATTTTGGGGAAGGAAACAAGGATTTTTTTTTTTGAAATGAAGTTTCCTGTGTTCTGCACTAGGCCATATATAGCTAGCTATGAAGAGGTTACCTCTGGTATTCTAGTCAGTTCTATAGCACCAGGGACACAGTTGAATTCAAGGAATTGCTCTAGAATTTTTACATAGAATTAAACAGAGTAGGTCATGAGAATGCCATATACATAATTGAAAGTATTTGAGTTAAACTCCCTTGATATTTCTATGAATATGATAAAGAAATGGAGCCTGGGTGATAACGTAAATATATGGTTTAGACTTGGTTGGATAATTGTATTGTTTTGATTCATGAATCAGTGTAAAAGGGAAGGGAAGTCTCTGGTATTAATAGGATTCTTGTGTACTCACATTTTTATCAATAACTTGATGGACAAAGATATAAAAAGCATGTTTATTATATTGAGAGTAGACAGAAAGCTAAAAAAAAATGTCAGTAATATACAGAATCTGGAATCAAAAAGTTCTTGCCAGGAAATAAAGATAGCCTGAAAATCACTTTGCTACTCTGATGAATCTATGATTTCATTAATATGTATGTGCTTTACAGACAGCAGTGCCATCTATTCTTTTTCATCCCGTACAATCCTTGCCATAAATTCCTCAGGATGTGCTGGGATTCTTCCTCACTAGATATCTCTGCAGCTCATGGATTATCCACGTTACCCTTGATTCTGGCTATCTGATGATGAATCCTTTTTTTTTTTTTTTTCAGAGATGATTTAGATGATGTCCTTTATACCCTAATCACATTCAAGTCATTGTTGCTAACATACTTTTACCTAACATCCAAACTGCTACTGTCCTTTTGGCCACCTGAAATTTTGATTGTTTCTGATTCTTTTGATCAAGGTGTTTAATGATATGTAGCCATTTTAGCATCATTAGGAGATCAGTGTTAAAAATTAGGGCTCTTCTAGCAGTGAGTAGCTTAGGAATAATTGATAACAGTGCACAATACCTTTAACATAATCTAGCCCAATCGCTTTAATTCTGGACCCAACTCAGTGTCTGTTTTCACCTGCCAATATACATGCCTGTGCCTGCTTAATAAATGCTTATTGATTGAATGACTTGCTGCTATTATATTTCATCACTTTAACTTCAGCCTTAGAGAAGACTGATGTTTCTGTCTACAGATTGCATTTTATTGACTGTAGTGAATCACAGAATTTTACTGTGTTTTTAATATCCTGTGCCAAACAGGATATTAAAACAATATTTAAAGGACATTTAAAGCATCAACAATTACTTTAAAGATAAGCCACATATTCTGGGTCCAGTCCTCTGGTAGTGTAAGTTCTATATCAGAAGGAAATGACACACTCATAGGTCATTCAAAGGTGAGTAATCTAATCAACAAGTATTTTATTAAGTACCTACTATGGGTCCTGTGCCTGCCTTGCAGAAGGGGAGACCACAAAAATGAAATAGTCTTTGTTCTCAATAAGATTATATTCCATTAGGAACTCTATTATATAAATACAAAATCATGCACTTAGGTTGAGACATATAACCTCATGTATTCAGAATGGTTTGAAAGAAGTTTAGCACTTTATGTGACACACCTGAGACTTTTAGTTGACTTAAAACTCAACACTAGCCAGTGTAAATCAATTGTCTTATGTATTATAAATGAAAAATTTGAGAGACATAGTTTCTGGGTAATTAAAAATCAGTTGATTAATTATGACTGGCAAAAAAATAAAATTAAGTCAGGAGCATTCTTGGAAGCCAAAGTCGAATCTTGGGGATGCCATTGAAAGTTAAAATACTCTTGGAAGAGTAGGTGTTCCTGACAGGTAGAAATCAGCATGGATTGGTTAACAATAAATGAGAGAATGAATACTATAATGAGAGGTAAGTGGCTGAGTGGGGTACCTGCTTTTAATTACATCACTGTTGGACAAAGAGATTCATCTCTTTGTCCCTCCCCTTTTTTGGAGAAGGTCAGGGTGGCAGTCTAGACAAAAAGATGTATCCTTCATTTCTTATCAGAGTAGAACGATGGGGTTACAGTAAAAATTACACTTAGATAAAATGGTCTTTCCTTTTTAATCAGATCAAGATTTACCAATTGTGTGGAGTCCTGCCTAAGATTAAACCCAATATCATCATCAGCCTAGTCCTTCAGAGGGTGCATAGATCTAGTCATAAATGAGGTCCCAGGCCAACATTTGGTCTTTGTTTTGGCCCTGATTGCCTCAGAGTGAATGTAAATAGTAATAGTTGTTTTGGCTAGAAACCAAGAGGGCTTTCCCCTCCCAGATTGAATCATTAAATGGACAGTTGCCTCAGTCAAATTGAGACCTAAAGTTTCCCACTGCAGCTAGGGTCATCTTGAGTTGTCCTGTTCTATATATGGCTACTAGACCCAGATGGTTCTGGAGGACAAAGTAAGGTTGGTGACTTGAACAGCCCTCCCTACCTCAAATCCAATTCATTTGCATTTCATAGCATCAACTCCTGATGTCATGGTCACCTTCATGAATAAAAACAAACAATAACAAATGAGGACATAGAAATGGAAAAAAAAACTTTGGAATCTCCATATTAGTGATTATTAATAACTATTTTTCTCATATATAACTGATGACAAAGATTACACTGATTTAGGTTGCATTTTAAAACAAAACAAAACAAAACACAAATATCAGACATATTTAATTTGATAGTCTCACCTGATCAGGAAATAGAAGAGGAAAGAGGAAAAGAAAGGAGAAGTTAATAGAAAGGAGAAGAGAAGTAGAAGGGGAAAGGGATAAGAAAGGGGAGAGGGACTGTAAAAAGGGAGGGCAGATTGTAAAAAGGGAGGTAGTGGTCAGAAGCAAAACATTGGAGAGGATGGAAGGGGGAAAGGAAAGAGAAAAATATAACTTGGGGAAAATAAGATGGCAGGGAATAGTAATTTTAACTGTGAATGTTAATGGGTTAAGCTCTCCCAAAAAAATGAAAGTGGATGGCAGACTGGATTAAAAGCCAGAATCCTACAATATGTTGTTTTCATGAAACACATTTAAAAATACATATAGAATAAAAGTAAAAGCTGTCAGATTGGCTAAGATGACAGGAAAAGATAATGGTGAATGTTGGAGGGGATGTGGGAAAACTGGGACACTGATACATTGTTGGTGGAACTGTGAACGAATCCAACCATTCTGGAGAGCAATTTGGAACTATACTCAAAAAGTTATCAAATGAGAAAGGGACCCACATGTGCAAAAATGTTTGTGGCAGCCCTTTTTGTAATGGCTAGAAACCAGAAACTGAATGGATGCCTATCAATTGAAGAATGGTTGAATACATTATGGTATATGAATATCATGGAATATTATTGTTTTGTAAGAAATAACCAAGATGATTTCAGAGAGGCTTGGAGAGACATGCATGAACTGATGCTGAGTGAGATGAGCAGAATCAGGAAATCATTGTACATGACAACCAGAAGACTATATGATGATCAATTCTGATGGACATGGTTCTCTTCAACAATGAGATGAACCAGTTCCAATTGTTCAATGATGAAGAAAGCTATAATACACCCAGGGAGAGGCCTGTGGGATCTTAGTGTGAACCACAACAAAGCATTTTCACGCTTTCTGTTGATGTTTGCTTGCATTTTGTTTTCCTTCTCAGGTTTTTTTTCTTGTAGATCCGATTTTTCTGGTACAGCAAGATAACTGTATAAATATGTATACATATATTTGATTTGCCATTAACATGTATTAGACTTCCTGCCATCTGGAGGGGGTAGGAGGAAGGAGTGAAAATTTTGTAACAGAAGGCTTTGCAAGGGTCAGTGTTGAAAAATTACCCATGCATATGTTTTGCAAATAAAAAGCTTTAATTAAAAAAAAAAGAAGGTAAAAAACTAGAGCAGAATCTATTATGCTTCAGGAGAAGTAAAAAAAAACAACAAAAACAAAACAGGAGTGACTATCCTCTCAGGCCAATCAAAAGCAAAAATAGATCTAATTAAAAAAGATAAAGAAGGAAACTACATTTTGCTAAAGGTACCATAGATAATGAAGTAATATCAGTATTAAACATGTATGCACCAAGTGGTATAGCATTCAGATTCCTAAAGAAGTTAAGAGCTGCAAGAATAGATAGCAAAACTATGCTACTGGGGGATCTCAACTTCACTCTATCAGAACTAGATAAATCAAACCACAAAACAAATAAGAAGGAGGTAAATAAAATTTTAGAAAAGTTAGGTATGATAGACCTTTGGAAAAAACTGAAGGGGGACAGAAAGGAATATACTTTTTTTCTTGGCAGTACATGGAACCCACACAAAAATTGAGCATGTATTAATTAAAATGCAGAAATGCAATGCAAATGCAATGTAAGTATAAAAATCCAATGCAGAAAAGCAGCAATAGTAAATGCATCTTTTCCAAATCATGATTCAATAAAAATTACATATAAGGGCCAGGGAAAAAAAAAAACCAAAAATTAATTGGAAATCAAATAATCTAATCCTGAAGAATAAATGGGTGAAACAACAAATCATAGACACAATAATTTCATCTAAGAAAATGACAATAGTGTCAACAACCAAAATTTATGTGATGCAGCCAAAGCATTTGAAACTTTGTATCTCTAGATCCTTACTTGAATAAAACAAAGAAGGAATATCAATGAATTGGGCATGCTATTAAAAAAGCCAGAAAAAGAACAAATCAACCCCCCCCCAATTAAATACCAAATTTGAAATTCTGAAACTAAAAGGGGAGATTAATAAAATTGAAAGTAAGAAAGGTATTGAACTAATATGCAAAACTTAGGGTTAGTTTTATGAAAAACCAACAAAATAGATAAACCTTTAGTTAATTTGATTAAAAAAAAGGAAAGAAAATCAAATTGCTAGTATCAAAAGAAGGGTGAATTTTCTACCAATGAAGGGGAAATTAGAATAATTAGAAGCTATTTTGCCCAATTATATGTCAATAAATCTGATAATCTAAGTGAAATAGAAGAATACCTACAAAAAATATAGATTGCCCAGATTAACAGAGGAGGAAATAAATTACTTAAACAGGCCCATTTTAGAAAAAGAAATTGAACAAGCTATTAATCAACTAAGAAAAAAATCTTTAGGACCAGATGGATTTACAAGTGAATTCTACCAAACATTTAAAGAACAATTAATTCCAATACAATGCAAACTATTTGAAAAAATAGAGAAATGACTCCTACCAAATTCCTTTTGGACACAGATATGGTGCTGATACCTAAATCAGGTAGAGTCAAAACAGAGAAATAAAATTATAGACCAATTTCATTATTGAATATTGATGCAAAAATCTTAAATAAAATACTAGCAAAGAGATTATAGCGAGTTATCACTAGGATAATACACCATGACCAAGTAGGAATTATACCAATAATTCAGGGCTCGTTCAATATTAGGAAAACTATTAGCTTAATTGACTATACCAATAACCAAACTAATAGAAATCACATGATTACATCATGTGGAAAAAGCATTTAACAAAATCCAACACTCATTCCTCTTAGTAATACTAGAGAACATAGATATAATTAGATTTTTCCTTAAAATGATTAGTAGCCTTTATTTAAAACCATCAGCAAGCATCATATGTAATGGGGATAAACTAGCTAGAAGTGTTTTCAGTAAGATTAGGGGTGAAACAAGGTTGCTCACTATCACCATTACTATTCAATACTGTATTAGAAATGTTAATTTTAGCAATAATAGAAGAAAAAGAAATTAAAAGAATTAGAGTAGGTAATGAGGAAACAAAATGATCACTTTTTGCAGATGATATGATGGTATACTTAGAAAATTAACTAAAAAAACTACTAAAAATAATGAACAATTTTAGCAAAATTGCAGGGTATGAAATAAATCCACATAAATCATCATTTCTATGTTACTAACAAAGTCCAGCAGCAAGAGATACAAAGAGAAATTCCATTTAAAATAACTGTAGATAATATAAAATCTTTGGGAGTCTATATGCTAAGATAAAATCAGAAACTATATGAACACAATTACAAAACACTTTCCACACAAATAAAGTCAGATTGTTAAGCAATTGGAAGAATATCAAGTGCTCATTAGGCTGAACTAATAACAATGACAATTCTACCTAATTAATCTACTTATTTAATCCCATACCAATCAAACTGCCAAGAAATTACTTTATGGAGCTAGAAAAAATAATAACAAAGTTCATCTGGAAGAACAAAAGGTCAAGAATTGCAAAGAGATTAATGAAAAAAATTCAAATGAAGGTGGCCTAGCTATATCAGACCTAAAACTATATTATTAAGTAGTAGTCATCAAAACCATTTGGTACTGGCTGATAAATATAGTGGAATAGAATAAGTTCATGAGACACAATAGTCAATAACTATAATAATATAGTGTTTGATAAACTCAAAGAACCCAGATTCTGGGATAAGAACTCACTATTTGACAAAAATTGCTGGGAAAATTGGAAAATAGTAGAAACCAGATATTGACCAAAATCTAACAACCTATACCAAGATAAGGTCAAAATGGGCTCATGAGTTAGACATAAAGAATGATACTGTAAGCAAATTAGAAGAACAAAGAATAGTCTACTCTCAGATCTATGAAGAAAGGTATTTAAGAACTAGAGTATTATTGGATTATGAAATGCAAAATGGATAATTTTGGTTATATTAAGTTAAAAAGTTTTTGTACAAACAAAACTAATGCAGACAAGATTAAGAGAGAAGCAGAAAATTGGGAAAAAACTTTTACATCTAAGGATTCTGATAAAGGCCTTATTTCTAAAATATATTGAGAATTGATTCAAATTTATAAGAATACAAGCCATTCTCCCATTGATAAATGATCAAAGGATATGAATAGGTAATTTTCAGATGAAAAAAATTATTACTAGGGGCAGCTAGGTGGCGCAGTGGATAGAGCACCAGCCCTGAAGCCAGTAACACCTGAGTTCAAATCTGGTCTCAGACACTTTCTAGCTGTGTGACCCTGGGCAAGTCACTTAACCCCAGTTGCCTTAGCAAAAAGCAAAATAAATAAATAAATAAATAAATTATTACTAGTCATATAAAAAAGTGCTCTAAATCATAATTGATCAAAGAAATTAAAATTAAAACAACTTTGAAGTATCACTACACATCTCTCAGATTGGCTAAGATCAGGAAAAGATGATAAATGTTGGAGGGCATGTGGGAAAACTGGGACACTGATAAATTGTTGGTGGAGTTGTGAATTTATCCAACCATTCTGGAGAGCAATATGAAACTATCCAAAGGGCTATCAAACTGTGCTGTGTCTCTCCTGGGTCTATCCCAAAGAGATCATAAAAAAGGGGGAAAAAAAGAACCTACATGCGCAAGAATGTTTGTAGCAGCCTTTTTTTGTAGTGGCAAGGAACTGGAACCTAGTGGATGCCCATCAATTGGAAAATGGCTGAATAAGTTATGGTATATGAATGTTATGGAATATTATTTTCTGTAAGAAACAGTTAGCAGAATGATTTCAGAGAGACCTGAAGAGACTTACATGAACTGATACTAAGTGAAGTGAGAGAACCAAGAACATTGGACACAGCAACAAAATTATGTGATGATCAATTCTCATGGATGTGGCTCTTTTCAACAAGATGTGATTTAGGGCAATTCCAATAGACTTGTGATGGACAGAGCCATCTGCATCCAGAAAGAGTACTGTGGGGACTGAATGTGGATCACAGCATTGTATTTTCACCTTTTTTGTTGGTGTTTTCCTTGCATTTTATTTTCTTTCTCATTTTTTTTTCCTTTTTGATTTGATTTTTCTTGTGCAGCATGATAAATGTGGAAATATGTATAGAAAAATTGCACATGTTTAACATATATTGGATTACTTGCTGTCTAATGAAGGGAGTGGGGAAAGTGAAGGAGAAAAAATTTGTAGCACAAGGTTTTACAAGAGTGAATGTTGAAAATGATCTTTGCATGTATTTTGAAAATAGGGATTAGAAGGGAGCAGATTTTTGACTTATGTAAAGGAGAATTTCTTAGTTGGAGTGTCAAGTCTTGTCAGGAAGCCTTTATTAAGAGCTTAAATTTAATGAGTTTCATTAAAATTTAGTGAGTTGTCTTTAGAGGTCTTCAAGGGATCAGATGATTACTTATAGGAGGGATATTGTAGAAGGGATTCATGCTTTGAAGTGGGCTTGACCTCGCTGACCTGAGGTCCCTTTCAATTTGATAAGTCTGAGTAGTTTCTATGATTTCTTCTAATATAGTACTTTGCTGCTTGGAGGTCCCTTCCATCTTTAAAGATCTGATGATCTGCACAAGATTTTCATTATTCACTTTTGGTTTTTGGATTAGAGATATGATTTTACCAGTAGAGGGAGTTCTAATGTGGAAGCTCCCTCTATGAATATGGTTTAAGTGGCACAGACTGAGTTTTCTGTGGGCACTGCAAGGTTAAATGACGCACCCAAAATTACAGTTTAGTTGGAGGTGGGATTTTAAAGCCAAGTCTGGCAGGTTTCTATCCACTACTTCATGCTGCCTCACCAGGCCAAATAATTTGGTTTAAATTGGCTAAATTTGGTCATTCCAAAAACTAAATATTGAATGTACTAAAATAGGAAAAAAGAGAGAAGATGGATGGATGGAAAGAGTAAAAAGAAATATAAATACAACAGCATTGTTGATGCCAAATTAATGTTTTTTGAATGGACAAATAAATTGAAGAGAAAAAGGAACTAGAGAAAGAGCAAATAGTTCATAGAAGATATCATGGCCAATATTACTTTTGATATAAGTCCCTTTTGCATACTTAGGCTCAGGGATACTATATAATGTAAGGGCTGCTATCTAATGGATAGAACACCAGACTGTGGAGTCAGTAAGACTCATCTCTCTGAGTTCAAATCTAGCCTCAGAGACTTACTAGCTGTGTGCTCCTGGGCAAGTCTCTTACCCATGTTTGCCTCAATTTCCTCATCTATAAAATGAGGTGGAGAAAGAAATGGCAAACCACACTAGTATGTATGCCAGGAAAAAAAATACATGACTGAAGAACAAGTGCAACATGAAATATAAGCTAAGAGGATGACAAGAAGACAAAGGCCTGGATTACAGTGTAGGGCTTTGTTGCCTCCCTCATTTCACCTCTCCCAGTTTTCACTCACACTGACAGCAATAATGTCTGACTTTTCCAAGAGTCAGAAACATTGAAAATAGTCATGTACTCAATTTTCTTCTCAATTTTCTGTATACTTTTGGTGGTTTTTAAATTTTTTTTTCTTACTATTGAACTTACATATTGAATATGAATTTTTCATTTGGAAGTATATCATTAACACTATGTATAAAATGAAATTGGGTCAAAATATAAAAAGTTTCTCTTTCAATTTACTTTTTCTATCTAGATTAGCCTTTTCTTCTTTGGAAATATATATGGGCTATGAATCATTTGGGGAAAATGGACAAAGTGGCAGGTCAATTATTAAGCAGAACATAACATTTAAAGAGTAATATATTCACTTTTTTTTGGATACAATTTTTTTATCATAGTGACCCAGATATTAAAGTCCTACTTATCCAAAGTAGCAAAAGGAACCATATTAAGTCCTCTTCTTCCCTATCCTGCTATGTCTACACACATAAATACTCACACACACTTCCCTTCAATCAAGTGTTTAAAATGGCAAAGCTTCCTACTTTACATTTAAATGATCATAGATTTAGAGTTGGAAAAGACCATAGATATCTAGTTCCTGTAAACAATGTGATTTCTGAAGTAAGGAAGATGAAGGGAAGGAGGAGTGCTAACAAGGGAGGGGTGATTTGCCCAGGTTTACTGATAAAGATTTGAGATTTGAACTTAGGCCATTTGACCCTAAAACCAGGGTTCTTTTCCAAATGCTATACTTCTTCATTCTAGGATTCTTACCTTTTACACAATTCCTCATGAATTTATGATCCTGGTGGTATTTACAATGGAACAGAAATTGCATCTTAGAGATATGTCACAATAGGTTTGACAGATATATTTTAAAAATGCCTTTGGTTCTGTTCCTGAATTTTTCTAGCTTTATAGGGTGAAGTTTCAGGGAACAACAGCCTGAATGGGAGGTGACCATGCATACTTTTCAGTGAATCATCTCCAACAGATCATAATAACCCTAAGTAAGTTTTCTTATTTTTTTTCTCTGTGGAATGCCATGGTCTCTTTCAATCAATATTTCTTAACAATTTTCCTTTTTCACAACTGAGAAGATATATTTATTTCTGAGTTAATGTGAAAAAATGCATTGTATGTTATGTACTAAATATTAAATATAGCATTTAGACTTTTTTATAGTTTTTCTTAATGACATGAATTCTAAAGCTAATTTAAAGTTTTAAACCTTGTTTGTTATTTTCATTTTAAAAACTGGTTAAATTTTTAGTGGCTTGCAATAGTTATGCATTTCAGAAATAATAGAAAAGTCTATAGTTAGCAAATATTTATTAACATTCTCTCCAAACAGTCATGCTAATATATTATTGGTGGAGCTATGAACTAATTGATATAGCCATTCTGGCAGGCAATTTGGAACTATGCCCCCAAAGTCATTAGCCTGTGCATACTCTTGGACCTAGCTATATCACTATTAAGTCTATCCTTCAAAGAGATCCAAGAAAGAAAAAAAGATCCACATGTACATAAATATTTATAGGTGTTCTTTTAGTAGTAGCAAAGAACTGGAAGCTATAGGAGTACCCATTAATCAGAGATTATTCAAGAAATTATAGTATATGAATGTAAATGGAATACTATTGTGCAATAAATGATGAAGAGATGGTTTAAAAATATTTATTTTTGACAGTCATTTAAAAAATTGTTTTAATCCTAATTTTTTTTTTCCTGCAGTCTTTGCCCCACCCACTGGGAAGGCAAGCAGTATGATACTCATTATATATATATATGAAAGTCATGCAAAAATTTTTTCTATATAAATCATATTGAAAAAAAACAAAACAAAAAACAAACCCAGTAAAAATAAAGTGGAAAAATAGAATGCCTGAATATGTATTTAAGAGTTTATCAGTTCTCTCTCTGGGAGGTGGGCAGTATTTTTTATCACAAGTCTTAAATTATCTTAGATCACTATATTCATTAGAGTAGACTTAAAGACTTAAATGTTTCACTGGTGATCATCCTTAAAAGATTATTGTTACTGTGTACACTGTTCTTCTGGTTCTGCTCACTGCACTTTGCAACAGTTCACACTAAATCTTTCTAGGTTTTTCTGAAGTTATAATGCTTGTCATATCTTATAGCACTATAGTATTCTAACACGATCACGAACCACTTGTGCAGCCATTCCCCAATTGCTGGGCATGAAGGGATGGTTTTAATAAAAACTGGTAAGTTTTGTATGAGCTGATGAATGAACAGGAAAAAAGGACAATTTCTACAATAACAATAATACTGTAAAAATAAACAACTCTGAAAGACTCAAGAATTATGATCAAAGTAATGATGAACCATGATTCTAGAAAACAGGATGAAACTTGCTTCTTACCTCTTGACAAAGAAATAATGGACTTACAAAACAGAATGAGACATGTTGTATGTGTGGAAATAATGAATATGGTCGGTGTGACTATTTGTTTTGCTTGACTATTATGCATGTTTGTTACAAAAGTTTCATTTATTCTTTTTAATGTGGGGGGTAGCCATGGGAGAGAAAATTAACTAACTGAAAAAATTATTAACTAAAATCCCCCTAAAACTCAACATTTTCCCTAGCTAGATACTCTAGGCATTAAAGAGAATGAATACATGGAAAAGTAGTAAAGTGAATAGAGTGATAAGCTTGGGATCAAGATCAATATAAATGGAAATCCAGACTCAGACACTTAATATGTGACTTTGGACATGTCACTTAACTTCTCTCATCCTCAATTTCTTCATCTGTAAAATGGGGATAAAAATAGCAACTATCTCATGGGATTGTTGTGAAAATGAAATGAGATATTTGCAAAGGGTTTTTGTAAGACTCAAGAGCACTATATTATTGTTGCTTTTATTATTATCATTTTTAGTCTTTCATGGAGTCCGTATTTTAGTCAGGGACAACACACAATTTTTATTTGCACATCTATTACACGTTATGTTGCTTATGCTTTACATTTAGCTCTTTTTATGAAATACTCCAAACTGAATCATGCACATTACAAGGTTAATTTTTAAATCAGTCCTGTTCAAGCAATTCAAGTACTCTTTCACATATTCTATGTTGCAGGGAAGCAAGATGTCCTCCAGAGATAATCTGTATGATCAGAGGAATAGCCATTAGCTTTGCAGCTGATTGACAAAGTATAGCCCAGTAGTACAGACTCCTTCCTCTTGGAGGTAATGGAACAGTTTCAAACCTAAAAAAAAAAAAAAAAAAAGACCAGTTTCCCTGTAAACATATATGACAAATAGCTTATCAAAATAGCTTACTTTTACCATGTGGCTTATTTTCAGCATATATATGTCATGTAAGTTAAATTTAACAACTTATAATACAAAATTATTTTCCTTTCATTAAAAATGATGTAATTAGTTGTTAGAGAATGAGGGCAGATGGAAAACAAAGTGAAAAAAAAGAGACTTACTTGACTGCCAGACGTCCATTTTTCATAAAGGCCAAAGCAGAGGGATGAAAGACACCACATAATACAGAAACAAAAGCACCTCTCAACATACTCATGTCCATGGTTAAATCACCTGGAATATAACAGTGTCTACGTCAGCAAAGACATGTGCAATGAATTTTAGGTATCTATATTGAGAGATGTCTCCATCTTCCATTCCTCTATTAAGTATATAGCTGAGGTTAAATAAACACCCTACGGGTATGACCACTCTTCTGGGAAGGCTTCATTAAACTGGTACAGGCTGGCACCATGACAAGAATAGCCTAGGGCTAAATGTCCCAGGCAAGGTAGAAATGATCCTAAAACCTGAGTTCACACAAAGCTACAATGGACATAATGAGTTTCAGCTCGAGATGGGGAATGTGAGTGTAGAGAAGTATGGAAGCAGGAGAAGAAATCATGGAATACAGCATATCCCTATTAAAGTTCAGTTGCAGAATTGCATTTCTACAAACACATAAAAAAGATTCAGCAGACCAAAAGGGGCTCTTTTTTCCCCCTTTTCCTATACCTGCTAAGTCTCAACTCTACTTCATACTGTCCTTTAGTTCCCCAGCTTCTTATACTATGGCTCTCAATCCCATATGGGGTCTCATAACTGAATGTGGGGGGTGTGTCACAAAATTATGATTTATTATTAGTAAATTTTTGGTTTGTATACCTATTTTATATAATTATATACCTGAGATCAAATAAAAACATTTCAAGCAACAAGGGGCTGCAAGTGGAAAAAAATTTAAGAAATCTTATTCTAGGCATACTCCAATTTCCTTAGCATATGAAATGACCATAATTACATGGAATTCAGGATTTTTGCCAGTAATTTATATAATCTGGAAGTCTTATGAATTAGCTGACCAACAGAATCTGAAACTGATAAAAATTCAAAGGCTCAAGTACAAGGATAGGTGCATCCATCCATCCATCCATTCATGGTATTTCAAAAATTGAAGTGCTGTTTTAAGTTTTAATAGCTTATTTAAAGGTATTTTTGGATACCCTATATGTATATTAAGCTAAATGCCCTGAGTGTATAAAATTTTGGCATTCTACTTACATATCTTTGTTTGGGATGGTACCTCTCAAATTAAGCATTCCTAAATGTATACTCACCAGAACTTATGGAATCTGTTACAAGAAACTTATAAGTTACTGCAGTGGTCAAAAATGGAATTGCAGACAATGGCACAAATGTTTTAAAAGGATGCTGTTTAACTTTCATATAATGCCTGAAAAGGTAGTTTGCAAATAATCCACATAAAGCTGAAGCTGTTCCCATGTACAGTGGTCCATAGGTATAGGTGATTCTACCAAGAAAAGTAAAGAGAGAGAAAAAAGTAAGTCAAGAATAGTACATTTTTTTCTATTACAGAATTTTTGATTTTAGACCACAAAAAAAGAGATTTTATTGAATTTCTAACAGTGATAATTCTCAATTTTTTTCCTCCCTCCCTCTCCTTCCTTCCTTCCTTCCTTCCTTCCTTCCTTCCTTCCTTCCTTCC
>JAJPUD010006196.1:119426-136573 GCA_023553655.1 Myrmecobius fasciatus
CTTCCTTCCTTCCTTCCTTCCTTCCTTCCTTCCTTCCTTCCTTCCTTTTTGCTGAGGCAATTGGGGTTAAGTGACTTGCTCAAGATCACACAGCTAAGAAGTGTTAAGTATCTGAGACCAGATTTGAATTCAGGTCCTCCTAACTTCAGGGCTGGTGCTCTATCTACTACACCACCTACCTGCCCCAATTTGGTTTTTTTCAAAAGTGACAGATAAGACCCAATACAGGGAAAATTAACCAGGCCCTAAAGTACATAAAAAAAAAAATTTATCATCACTATAAATTTGTTTCCTGACATCTGAAAAAAGTATTTAGCCTTAAGCAAAGTAATAGCTACTTCATTTGGAAAAATTGTCTTTGCTCAACTTTCTCAGTAAATATCTCAGGCATAAGCCTGCCTTTCTGATCTTCCTACAGAAGACTACATCTTTAATCCTGGAATGATATCCTTTCTCATCTCTGTCTTCTGCATTCCCTACTTTCTTTCAAGTCTCACCTAAAATACTACCTTCTGCCAAACAATAACAACAACAACAACAAAACACCTTTTCTAAGTCCTCCTTAATTTATCCTGCATATATTTTATCTGTACATAGATATTTTCATTTTGCCTACTCTATTAGAATGTGAACTTCTTGAGAGTTGAGGCTGCTTTTGTCTGCCTTTTTATCCCAGGGCTTGGCAGAGTTCCTGGTACATAATGGGAGCTTACTAAATGCTTGTTGACTACTTGCTAATTTATTTTTATATTAGTCATTTTCCTTAAGTTGCCAACTTTCTATTTTTCTATGTATTGTGTAAAAGTTTTGAAAGGCTTTGATAATTCTGCTGCCTGAACAACTTTCAAAGACAAAATCAAACAATATATATATATGAAAAACATTAAGAGCTGACTGCAGAGTCAATGTATTTACTCAGGACAGTTGACTGTGTTCCAGTTGTTCAACTGCATATGACCAACAGAAGAACTTTGGAGTTATTAAATGGGGAATCCTGAACACCAGAACTGTTTTGTGATGACTGAACAAATAATGCCTGGTTATGACTTAGCTGGCAGAAATGGGGCTTTAGTAAATATCCATCACCCTAAGCTAAAATGAGGCTGCTCCTTGAGAAGAACCAGCTACTTATGATGATGGGCTCTATTTATATAAGTTCCTCCTGCTGCCCACCGTGGTGCCAGGAATGCTGAGTCTCTTAGCACTGTTCCCTGGCTGCCTGGGATCGAACCCAATCTGAGAGGAAAAAAAATGAAATGAAGAAGTTACTGAAAATTCTAATATCCATAGTTCCATCCTCTCTGAGAGGAAGATGGATGTTTTCTTTAATTTGCAAGTCCTGAGATTGCCCATTGCAATCATTATAATTCATCACAGTTCCAACTGCATTTAAGTATGGCATTGTAGTACATTACTGTTGCTTTCTTCTATTTGCCTAACTGCTTTTTAAAAAATCTTCTACAAATGGATACTTACTGAGAAAGTTTAGCATGGACAAAATTACAAAAATATCCTCCGTATCCTAATCATTGCTTCTTGATTAGTTCAGACACACTTAAGAAAATGTGGTCCACAGCTATCTGACCAGATAAATCAAATGAACATGTAGTTCTATTAAATTTATCCTGAAACTACTGGAGAGGATAAAGCACAAAATAATTCTGCCACATTCTCATTCTGATTTTAGTAAGGGCATAGAACCAGCAATTATACTGATCTTTTGAGTCTATCCTTGAGTTTCATTAGCCTAGAAAATGAAATCATCTATCCAGTGACTGAAGACTTTTACTATGGAGGTCGAGGTCATTCAAAAAAATTTTTTTAAACATCTACCAAATACAAAGTCTGACGCTACAAGAATGACTAAGAGTGGACTTAGTGGCCTCAGGCCCCTTGACATGACACCCCATTTTTATCTTAGCAGAACCAGGCTTGAGACTTGTTTTTCCAATCTCCCCAGGAATGTTGTCTTCCTCCTATTAGAATTTAAGCTTCTTTAGGGCAGGGACCATTTTGTTTTTATAGGAAGCATATTCAAAACACTTATCACAGGGTTAAGAACATGGGAAGCACTTAATTGTTTAACATGTTTAAGAAAAGGAGCAGGTAGATGACAAGTTGAATAGAATACCCAACTTGGAATTGGGAGAACGTGAGTTCAATTCATATCCAGCCTCACACACTTAACACTTTTTAGCTGTGTGACCTTGGGCATAAGTGATTTGCCTTGCCTTGCCTTCCCCTCTCCTCCCAAAAGATGCAGCCAGTTAGGGCAATGGATAGAATCCTGGACCTTAATTAATTCAGGAAGATCTAAGTTTGAATGAGACCTCAGACATTTTCTAGCTGTGAGACACTGGGCAAGTCACTTGACCCCTGCTTGCCTCAGTTTCTCCATCTATAAAATGTAAATAAAATGGAAACCTACTTCTCATGGTTGTTGTGCGGATAAAATAAGTTAATATTGTAAAAAGCCTTTAAAATCTGAAGCAATAATTTTGCTATTATTATTATATAACACATAACATACATATTAGTAGCATATGCCTTTTTGATGGTATACTCAATTCTGAGTAGGGAAACAATCCTGAGCCCGAAGTTTAATTTCAAAAGAGGCAACACGATAGAGTTGAGAGATCACTAGGTTTGAAGTAAGAGGGCTCAGGCTTGCAGTTCTGTTCTTTCTCAGGTCTTACCTGAAATGTATTACTTCTCAGAAAATCTCTTAAGATTCTTTACAGCTCTATGAACTAAAGTAATGGAAGAGGGACATTAGGAAAATGAACTCTGTGTGTGTTTAGCTTTCTCTATATTCAATGCTTCTTTTTTTTCCTGGGTTATATCAAATAGTTATTAAAGTTCTTCTGTTTTTACAAGCAAAAAAGTGGCAAGTGTGACAGATCAAATCAATACCCACAGAGTATGTGGGAAAGGAGAATTTCACAGACAAGGATCTCTTACTGTTCTCTTTTGGTGAGACGCCACAAATTCTTTTCCACAATGTCAGCAGTTCTTGATCTTCTGAGTTTTATTTCTTCTGGGGAAGAATCTGACTGAATATACATATGAATTGCCATCCTGTGGCCCTGAAAAACACAGCAACATAGAAACAGAATACTTTATTGGGCGAAAAGCAAAATGGGCTTCTCTCATGTAATCTAGTCCAACTTTACAATTTAGGGTAAAAAAAAAAAAAAAAAAAAAAAAAGGTGAGGGAAATTAAAGCCATGCTAAGCCTACCTAAAACTTATGTCACAACATCATACAGATCATAATGGAAGCATACTGGTAATGGAACCAGGAAACATTCTTGGTTTGTGAAAAAAAAAATGAATATAAAAATAAAGGCAATGGAAAAGTTATCATTAGAAAAATGTAGCAAGAGTTTCTGATGCTCTTTTTCTCACACAAAAGTTTTTGATCATTTCTGGTGACAGGTTCTATAGTCAAGAGGAGGTTGTATGGCAAAATAGAGACAATTTAGAAAACAGCTCATATAGCTAGCATGAGAGGAAGAGGGAACCACACATGAAAAAGACAACATTACTTTATAATTTAGTAATGTAGAAAACAATAAAAATTAGGGGCATGTTTTATTTGATTTATTTTTAATTAAAGCTTTTTATTTTCAAAACATATGCATGGATAATTTTCAACATTCACCCCTGCAAAAACTTGTGTTCCAATTTTTTCCCCTCCCCTAGATGGCAAGTAACCCAGTATATGTTAAACATGTGCAATTCTTCTATACATATTTCCACAATTATTAAACTGCACAAAAAAAAATCAGGTCAAAAAGGAAAAAAAATAAGAAAGAAAACAAAATGCAAGCAAACAATAGCAAAAAGAGTGAAAATACTATGTTGTAATCCATACTCAGTTGCCATAGTCCTCTCTCTGGGTGCAGATGGCTCTCTTCATCACAAGGCCATTGGAACTGACCTGAATCATTACATTGTTGAAAAGAGCCACATGCACATTTTATTTTATTTTTTTATTTTTTTGCTTTTTTTTTTTTTTGCTGAGGCAATTGGGGTTAAGTGACTTGCCCAGGGTCACACAGCTAGGGAATGTTAAGTGTCTGAGACCACATTTGAACTCAGGTCCTCCTGACTTCAGGGCTGGTGCTCTATCCACTGCGCCACCTAGCTGCCCCCACATTTTATTTTTTTAAAATAAATTTTTATTGATATCTTTTGTTTTAACATTGCCAAAATTTCTCCCAATAGCCCTCTTCCTTTCCCTCCTAAAGTTATCTTATACAACAAATTTTTTTTAAAATATTAAAACATGAAGGAAACATTAAGAACAAAAGGAAAACATTGGCAAAACCAATCAATACAATGGAAAAGCCTGAAAGCCTAAGCAAAATTCCATAAACCATGGCTCTCATATTTCTTCAAAGGAGTAGGATGTTATTTATTATCTCTTCTTTGGAGCTATGTATACTCTTTGTAATTCTGTAACATCCACTTTTGATTATTTGTCCATTTATACTGGTATTGTCCTTTTATGCTGATGGTTGTCCATTTATACTGGTGTCTTCATTTTGTATATTTTTTGTTTTCTAGGATCTATTTGTATTTCACTTAAGTCTCTCCAAGTTTGTCTGTATTCATCATATTCAACAATTCTTATGATAAGGTATTATTTCATGATATTCCTGTATCAAAATTTATTTAGCTGTTCCTTAATGGAAGAATACTTTGTTTCCAGTTCTTTGCTAACACAAAAAGTAATTATTTTGGTATATATAGAGATATTCTTCTTATCATTGGCTTTTGGGTTATGTGCTTTATAGTGAAATCTCTGGATAAAAGGATGTGGACCCAGGAATCAAGTCACTTTCTTTGCATAAGCATCCCACAGAATGCTTCTAGCCTATTCTTTTACAGCTATTATCCAAGGAAACAACCCCCCTGCAAAGGAGCCAGCTATGTAATTGCCGCATATAGGGCAGGCAAAACAATTTTATATTACCTATATACCCAGAGTCATGTAAAAATTTCTCAGTTAAAAAGGGGTCATCATTAGTGGAAAAGTTTAAGAAGCCTTAATCTATATATCTTAGATACCAAACTCTTAGTCAGAAAAATTTGATCCAAATTTTTTATTGCTTTCTTTACCTAAAATGCATTAAATTTATGCACAAGTTTTTCAGTTTCATGTAAAGTTGTCTTATTTTTTGTAATTGCCTTTATCCTTTGATTCCCATAGCTGTGAAAGAAATGTATGATCTATCTCTTCTAATTTTTTGTAATATCTTTAATATTCATTTCATACGTATATTTTGAATTTATATCCTAAGCCTCATATCTTTCAGACTGCTTTTTAGTTTTCCCAGCAGTTTTTAGCAAACAGGGAACTCTTTCTTAATTTATGTTTTCAGATTTATTGAATACTGGATTACTGAGTCTAGTATCCCTGGTTCTCCCAGTATGTTCCATTGATCAGTTTTTTAAGCAGTGTCTAATGGTTTTGATGGCTGCAGCTTTGTAGTACAATAAAATATTTAGAAGTGCTATTTCCCTTTTAGTCATACTTTTTATGATTTCCTTTGTTATTCTAGACCTCCAAATGGACTGGATTCTATTATTATTTTCTTGAGCTCTATAAAGCATCCTCTTGACAATTGGCAAAGCATTAAAACTGTGAATTAAACTTTAGTCACATTGACATTTTTATTATATTGGCATGACCTAGCCATGAGCATTGAATATTTCTCCAGCTCTTTATATCTTTAAGGAACATTTTGCATTGAATTATATACAAGTATTTTGTATATTTTTTAATATTTACTATTTTTGCACTTTGTAGTTATTTGGAATAGTATTTTCCTTTCTATTGTGTTCTCTTGGATTTTATTATTATATAAAATTTTGTTAATTTCTTTTTTGGGGGGGAGGGGAAAGAGGGATATTACTTTAAATTTCACCTATTTGCCTTGAATGTCAGGTAAGGAATATTATGCTGCTGAAAAAGATTTTGGATAAAGAAACAGACAATCCACCAAGAAAAAAAAAAAAAAAAAGATGAGATGAAGATAATGGTAGAACAGAATTTTGATAAAGGCCACAGACCTAAAATGGGAAATCAGAAAAGTATTATATATATAAATATATTTTAAATCAAAGGATGTCTATATGTAGAAAAATAAATTGGACTTGAGAGTAAGGACATAAAAAGATTCTGAAGAGCCTGCAGGAAATAGAACTAGGACAATGCTGGCATGTCATGTGCAATGTCTTATATAAGAAACTGCTTGTTAAAGGCAATACAATGCTCATAGGCAGGAAAGAGAGCACTTATCCAAGAGAAGGCTCTGGAGAAGTCTCATAGTAACACTTGCTTTTAGAAGGCACTCCAGCAAAATACATGGAGCCACTTAGGCTCAGTCCAGGTGACAATGTACCCCAAAAAGTCTTCCCTACCCTCCCAGAATTGCTACTATTCTCTATCAAATGACCCTAAATTTATTTGTGTACAAGGCATATTCTTCTAGAAGGATGGAACCTTGAGGGTAGGGGCTGTTGTGTTTTTTTTTAAACTTATCTTTAATGACTTGCACATACTAATGAATTTTGTCAAAGTGAATTATTGAAGATTGAGTGGGGACACAAAGAAGGAATTTATGATGCCTTTGTTTTTTGGACCAGACCTAAGATTTCATTCCTTCAGGGAGCTCCAGGTAACTTCCTTTATCAAAGTAGATCCAAATCATCTGTGCAACCACTAAATCTAAGAGAATTTCTGGGGCAATGAGAGATTAAGTAACCTTTGTCCTGGGTCCCACAGCAGTATGTGTCAGAGGCATTATAAAGATACAGGTCTTCCTGACTGCAGGAAAGTTCCTTAACCACTACACCAAACTGCCTCATACGATGTCTTTGTGAGACTTTAATAAAAAGGGAAAGGGAAATTGTTATTTTTTGAAGGTTAATTAAAATGCTAAAACCTGTAACTAGCCTGTAATAGTGCTGAGGAAAATCTGGTAAAAGAACAAAACATTATTATAGAAAAGAAGGGTGAAGGAATGAAACAGGTAAGAAGGAATAAATGAAAATCTGAGTACTGAGTTCAAAAGGAATTGGTATGTGATGTTAAATAGATTGTGTATAGGTTTTGTTTGGTGATGGTAGACTACTTGTAAATATGTAAATATTATGTAAATACTATGTAATATGTAAATAGTTACTATAATTAAGCTGTGAAACTCAAGAGAGTGAATCTGAAATGAATCTTCATCTTGGCATTGTGGAAATAATAAATAATAGCATATGTGTGTATATAATTTTTTTTTTGTGAAATGCTTTACATACATTTATCTATACATTAATACATACATTAATCCCAATAATAGAAGACATGAAAGATAGCATGTTTGAAAGGTAGTATAGTACAGTAGGGGAAAAAAAACAACAAAAAAACCCACCACTGCATTTTGAATTCCCTAAATTGTTATTCTAGTGTGTCTATTTAACACCTGTATAACACACTACTATGCTGCTATTTCTCCAACCCTCCAAAATCCTGCACTTGATCCATCCATCCCCAGTAGCTATCACCTTACTCTCTTCTTGCTTTTGTGGCTCAATTCTTACTTTCTTAACTCTTTGCAGCCTGATTTCCAATCTTATACCACTGAATTTATTGGTTTCAAAGTAACTTGTGACCTCTTAATTAACAAATCTAATGGCCTTTTCTTAATCCTTACCTTTCTTGACTTCTCTGCAGCCTCAGACATCATATGTCATCTTCTTCTTGCTAATTTTTTCTTTTTAGTTTTCCTGACACTTTTTTTTCTGGTTCTCCTCCTACCTGTCCAATTGCTCCTTCACCAGCTTCTTTCCTGGATCTTCAGTGAGATCATGCCCATTAACCATGGGTGCCCTTCTTTGCTCTATGCCCTTTTCTCCTTTCCCTCTACATTTTGCTTAGGAATCTCATCAGATCCCATGAATTTAGTGATCATTTCTACAAAGATGATTTTCAGATTTATCCAGCTCTAAACTTTCTCCTGACCTTCAATCTCATATTTTCTGGACATCTTGAAGTAAAATGTCTTGTAGATATCTAAAACTCAACATGTCCTAAACAGAACTGATTTTTTTTTCTCCCAAACCCTCCCCTCTTCAGAACTGTCCTTTATTATCAAGGGCACCACCATCCTCCCAGTCACTCAGGCTTTAAACTTGTACGTCATTCTTGACTTCTCACTTCCTCTTATCCTTATTTCTTATTTGTTGCCAAGTCCTGTCAATTTGAACTTTAATATCTCACATCTCTCCTCCAACACTATCACCTCTCTGTTGTAGTAGGTCCTTATCTCTTTATATCTTGAACTACTGCAAGTCAATCAATAAACATTTACTAATATCAAGTACTGTTTTTAGCAATAGGGATACAGGAATATATAAAAGACAATACCTGTCTGAGGAGTTCACAGTCTAAAAGGGAGACAACTCAATCTAAAAGGAAGATGCAACATGAAAATAACTATACAAAGTTTGTATGGGATAAATGGAATAAACAAAGGGAAAGCACTACAATTAAATGTGTGTGAGAGCATACTTTTTTGGGGATGGGAAGCTGGTTGTTACAGGGACAACATTGGTAGGTATGGATGATATGCAAATCACAATGATTTATGGTTTAATTATGAGGTATTATCTTCATTTTGCAGAGGATGAAGTTGAAGCTCAGAGAAGTGGATTGCCAGCTAATGTGTACAAGAAGAGGATTTGAACCCAGGTTTTCTGACTATAAACCTAGGAACTTTTCTGTTATGCTAGATGTGCCTGATTTTAACAACTAATCAAGATAATCACACATTCTCGGGATTAGACAGAATTTTTTCAGTCACCCAGTTTATTTCTCTTTTTAAAGAAAATGCAATTTTGTTTTCCTAATATTACAAGAAACATTTGCATCAGACATACTCTGTGCCAGTAATGGTGCTAACAATTATCTTGTCTGATTCTCATAAGAACCGGGGGTGGAGGAGAGAGAGGTGCTATTATTATCCCCCCCCCCCTTTTTTAACAGGTGAGGAAACTGAGGCAAATAAATAACTTGCTCAGAGTCACAGGGCTAGGAAATGTCTGAGGTTGGGATTTGAACGTGTGTTCCTGATTCCAGGTGACACTTACCTGATCCTCCCTAAAATACTATCTCTTCTATCACTTCTGAGACAAGTGGTACCCAGATGGCTTTCAGAACACCACGGAGGCAGCTATGTGACTGTGGACTGAGAGCTCTGGACTTGAAGCAAGGGGATGAGTTCAAATCCTGACCTAACACACTCAGGGGCGGTTTGTCCCTAGATATGTCACTTAATTTCTCTGGGCCTCAGTTTCCCCATCTATAAAATGAGGCGATTGGGCTTGACGATTTAAGCCCCTTCTAGCTCCAGTTTTATGATACTATGACCAGAGAGGGAGAGTTTACTACTTAGAAAAGCAGTTCGTCAAACGTGTTTTTAAAAACTAGGAGTTTGTGTCCTGCATAGGTCCCTAGTATGACCTTGAACAAAACAAGTCCTTTCTCCCAGTCTCTACTTTGTCCTCTACAAATAAGGATGTGAACCCACCGCCTCCCTCGCAGACAAACTCTGAGGACTTGGTGAGGCTTAAAGCTGGATCCTCCACGATTAAGGCCGTTTTACCACCGCCCCCCCCCCCACCTTACCACCCATCTTGCTCACAGACAGTCCACGCCAATACCTCGCGTACGTCTCCACGCGCAGAGACCACAGCTGCCCATTCACTGAGATTCCCGGAGCTCACACCTGGGAGCCGCCATCTTGGACGCTCACGTGACCCAGGATACCCTAGGTCGCCGAGCTCTTGCCCCAGGCCCCGCCCCCTAGTCTCTGTCCCAAATCGAGGGGGAGGGAGGCCCGCCCACTATGGTTAAAAGCCGCGCCCTCTCTTCGAATTCAGATTAGCCTCCGCTTCCCCGAACCGCGGCCGTTCATTGGTCTGTGGGAGAAGCCGGGGCGGATCGTTCCCGTCCACTTTGCGTTGGCCCGGCAACCACTCCGCACTCTGCCCCCTCCCTTTACAGGGAAGAAGCTTCTGATCCTCTCTCCATCCCCTCCTTCCTTCAGGCCTGAGTTCCCCTTGGCTAATGTAGACTGGAGCCGACCCGGGGTCTTCCAAATCTCGACGTAGAGGCCACATCTCGAGCCCTCCGCTGTCAAATTCGCTCCGCACTCCCACCTGCTTCCCTCCCCCTCTCCACTTCCAGCTGCAAAAGAAGTGGCTTGGTGGGGAGCAACAACAGACAGACCCGCCCCCCACGCCCACCCGAGAGGTTCTCCCGTCTTTTCTCACCAGCCGCTGTGTTTGCCACTCGCTTGGGTGGGGGACCCCTGAGGCGTAGTCATGAACCCCGCCCCCCACCTCAGACTTCCTAGCCAACAGAGCCCCAACCTAACCCGCACTTCCCTCCATCTTCCAGGAGCCCCAAATGAGAGTTATATAATTGCTGCTCCTCCCGCACGAAGATTCTGCCACCTCTCCTTGCTCCCCACAAGACAGAGGGTGGGCATCCAGGGTTTGGGCATAGGGTGCGCGAGCGCGTGTGTGTGTGGTGGTGAAACAGCCCCCCCAAAAGCTTTCCCCCCCTTTTTGCAAGAGGCGACAGTGCGGGTAGAGCTGGGGGTGGGGGCAGAGGAAGGGTGGATGGTGAGGGCAAGCAGCCGAGCCCTTTCTTTGGGGAAGAGAGCGGACTGATGGCATGACTCGTGCTTCCCAGACTAAAGCGACTGCAGCTCCGAGACTACCCCAGGAAGGTTTGGGGGGTCTCGTGTTTTTCCTCACCGGTCTGTCAGATGCTTGGATGAGACAAGATGTCATGATGTGAATGGCTCCAATGTGAAGGCTGCTCCGCCAACTCATACTGCATCCAGTGCCCATTGAGTAGCGCTGTCACTTTAATGTCTCCCTGCCAAAGCAATGCTTTCCTTCTCCCTCGGTTAATACATGGGAGGATCAGAGTGGCATTAGAGAACAAGCCTGGGTGGCTTGGACAGCAAAGAAGGGGAAAAAATGAAAGGGACTGCAGCCTGGATGGTGTCTGATTTGAGGGGGTGAGATTGGAAACTTCTTGTCCAGTGAATAGAAAGCGGCCTTTTAGTTCCAGGGAACATCATAAACTTACTCACCTTTTCAGAAATCAGAGGCAAAGAACTTTGCCTTAACAAAAAACAAAAAACAAAAAAAAAGTTCTTTTGTTTGTTTGTTTGTTTTCCTTGAAAATTTCTCTTCTCTAAAACGATATTTTTATCGTTAAATATGGATGGCTTTGAAGTTGATTTTGAGGAATTGAGAGGTTTAAATTTGGGTTGTGCCTTGAATCATTAAATTTACACAAATTTGCTGCCTGAAGAGGAATTCTAGTGATGTTTTCTATCCCAACAATAATGTTCTCAGTTTTTTTTTTATAGATTAAGAAATATTTCATAAGAATTGAAAGACAGTTTTGTGAAACTCCAGTGTTTTTTCCTCTTAAATTCTGTGGGAGGTGTTAAAAGTTTAATTGTGGGGAAAAAAATTCAACATTACTTCATATCTTGATGAAAATGAATACTGAGTTTGGATTTCAAGATTGAGCAGCAGAAGTACTTTGCAACAACTACCTAGCTCTTGACCTTAGCTCAGCTGGACAAAGTTGATATCTGTAAAGGAGTCCTTGAATCCAGTGACTGCTGAAAGATCCAAGAATGCCAATCAAGAAGAAAGGTGGGCTATGAAGCTTCCTATCTAATATTTGTATCTCCTTTTTATTTGATTCTGCTATTGTAATTTAAATTGTTTTGCATTTGAGAGGGAAACTCTAGCTTTAGTTGGGGCAGATAACTATTATGGTAATACCTTGCTAGTGTTGTACTATACAATGCTGTTATCAACATGAAGTTGTGCTAAAATAAGTAATTAGTTGCATTTTCATTTCTTAAGCAATCTGCAGTCACTATTTGTACTAGATTCAATGACTAAATTTCACTTTTTTAAGCAATGTTTCTAAAGAATTTTAAAAGGTATTACTCATGAATGTAATATAATTAAACCAAATAGTTGTAAACTACAACAGTAATGTTGCATACTTGTGTTGGTATTGAATAAAATGGTAGATTTGCAGTATATTTTTTTTATTTTTCTAAGCAAAATGCACAAATTTTACATTTGAGTTCATTCCTGTGCAAATTTTCAATTAGAAAATGTGACTGAGCACATCCTTGGCAAATCATGAAGTGTTTAGTTGGATTCACCGGTTCTATGCCTAAGAAAGTTTCTAAGTAGAGGGACTGTCTCATCTTTCATCCCCTAAATTCTAGTCTGAACCTGAATACATACTGGATTGGGGTAAGATTTAGTATACTACTTCTCTGTGAAATACAGTGCCTGACACATAGTAAGCTCCTAGTAAATGCATGGAGGAGATTTGATTTGATGCAGTGGATAGAGCACTGAACCTGGAGTTGGAAGACCTAAGTTCAAATACAACATCAGACATTTACTAACAGTGTGCCCTTGGGCAAATTACTTAACTCCTGATCTGTTTGTTCATCTGTAAAATGAGGATGATAATAATAGCACCTACCTCCCAGGGTTGTTGTGAGGATCAAATGAGATATCATTTGAAAAATGCTTTGCTTTGTAAATGCTAACTATTATTTTTTGTTATGATCTGGTCTGTTAAAAGTACCAAACATTAAATGAACATCCAAGGGTTAAAAGAATCATTCATGCTGGCCAACCTGGATACAAAGGCAATAAAGTGAGCATGTCATCTTACTTGCTGTATTTTGACCTCTATAAAATTAAAATTATGGTTGAATTCTGGGCCCAAGTCAGTTTTATTGCTCTGGAGTTTCAACCTGGATCTGTATTCTGTTTTAGTCAAAAGAATGTGAAAGAACTATATAAGTTTTAGAGCCTTTTAAAAACTGTCATATTAAGTAAGACTTGGCCCGTTAGTACTGAAAAGTATTATATTTTCCCTAGATAATCCCAGGTTTCACCCTTATTTAACAGGATTTTAAATTGAGAGATGACCTGGAAGAGGTTCACACTTGTTAGGATGCTAGCCAGTAGATTTTAGGTGACCCATGGGAACCCCATGTCATATTCACTGTATACCTCATACAAATAATGAATTCGTCTGGAAACAAGATAGACTTTGGTTTCCTTTTCTTACTCCTTTGTCTTTTTCTCACCTATAATTTTTAAGTCTCTATATCCTTACCCTTAAGAAGTTAGCAACTGTACAAAGAATAATAGATTTTTTTTCTTATATATTAATGAGGAGCCAGGGAGATAAGAGAGTGGTAGGTTGGAATAAGTACAATGGTCCAGGAACAACAGGTTAGCTAAAAAAAAAAGAAATTAATATAATGTTTAAAAATTACTAGGTTTTGAGTTTGTGTAAAGTTATTTTTTTTAAGAATAGGTTTATAGTCAACAAACGCTGCTTATACATCCAAAGAAAGTTCAATGTTTTAGTTTTTATTTTTCTTTAAACTAATAGGTTGATTCCAACATGGATCATTTTTTAGGAGATTAAAAGTTTGTATCAATATATTGTACCAAGTGTATATTTGGTTATTATTTAAGACATAATGGACTATGTAAATCCACACTCTGGAATGGCTTGTTTGGAGACATTCATGATGTTAATATGTTTTTAAATGTTCATGGTATTGACATACTTTCAATATTAAAGATTGCTATGCAAACAATTCATTGCATCATTGAATCATTGAATTTTGCATTCCAAAGGAATCTTAGAGGTCATTTAACCTAATCTCACATCCAAGCTGGAACTCTCTACAATATCCTGGATATGTATGTGTTTAAATACAAACACTTCCAACCTGTTCCTTCTTGGACAAATCTAACTGTTTGATAGTTCTTCCTTTGTAACAAACCTAACACTTCCTCCCTGTAACTTCCACCCAGTAATTCCAGTTCATTCTTCTGGAGTTAAATAGAATATATTTAATCTCTCTCATACATGATAACCTCTTCAGATATCTGAAGGTCCATCATCTCTCTCCTAAATTATTTGCTTCAGACTAAATATACCTAGTCCTTTCAGCTGTTCATTGTATATACATTAGATTTTTTAAATATTGCATTAAATGACTTTATACAGTGAATGATAATCCTATTATATACACATATATGAGCCAACATATGTATATATTTAAATTGTAACCTAAGCTAATTAATTTTGAAGGCATACTCTTATAGCTTCTTGAATCTATTTCCTTTTTTCTATTTTGAGCATAAGGATAAGCAAGATGAACAGCTGTATTTGCTATAATTCTAAAGAAGAAAACATCATTAACATCCCTTGAGTTGAATAGCTTATTTGTTTCATTTGTTTCTATTCTTATTAAAATGTGAATTAATCATATGAAATGTAATTTGGAAGTTTCTTATTTTGTGAATTACATTCAAAGTGGAGAGGAACTCTGGTACCATTGTAGGTTTTTAATTGCTCTAGAGTCACTTTTGGATAACATACTATTCTTGTTGTTCCTAGATTTACTGAATCTCATTCTTTACCCCTTCTCTGGTCAATTTCTCTTCCTTCAGAGCCTTAATTAGATTTTACCACTCTGTGTTTTGTCAGATATCTGCTTAAACAGAAAAGGAAATGTTTGTTTCTATTACAGGTTATTCCTTTTCCCAATAGAATAGCTTTTTTTTTTTTTTAAATCACATTTCTCCTTTTTGCAATAACCTGATTTACTACTAGTTGAACTCAAGGGAAAAAATAAACAAACTGTTAAGGTATGGATTCTTATTGGCAACTGGAGTACATGCTATATTTTTCTGACCTGAGAACAAGTTGCAGTATCTCCAGACTAGACATAAATTTACTGCAGCATAACTTATAGGATTCTGAGTACGAAGGACCCTAAGAGATCATCTAACTACCTACAATACATTTACTTGCTTTTAAATGAAGCTTCAGGTCTAGAGAGGTTGAGTGAATTGCTTAGTATAATATAGATATTAATTGGAATAATCAGAATTTGAACTTAAGTCTTGGGGCCTTAACTTTTTCACTACAAATATAGAAGTTCTCATTTGTTTGTTTGTTTTACCATTTTACTCTATACATCTCAGGTCAATTGAAAGAAAGAAGTGAAAATTTATTATAATTATTATATGTGTTCTCATTGATCAAGTGAGACTTTAAGATTAAATATTTCCTCCCTATAAATTATTCTGGACCACACAGTTTCATTTTTGATTGTTTGCATTCTCTTCATATTCACTGAATATGTGACAAGACATAATAGTTTCAATAGTCTGAGATAAATGCACATTTCACTTCTGGGCACTTTCCTCACAGTTTTATTCTTTGTCCTCTGAGGTTCTTTTAAACTTGTATATACTTCTGTGTGAAATTATCTTGTTCTTCATTTATACCGACAGTGCTATTTATTTCCTTTGAATTTTCCTTTGAGTATTCAAAGTTATTCTTATTGATGAAATATATGTAAGTTTGCTTTGAAAATGAATGTTAAAAGCTATTGCAGATACAATTGCTCTCTTTTGTTAAAGTACATTTATTTTTTTAAAAAAAAGTACATTTCCCAAGACATGGGGTGGATATGTACTTTATGTATGCTCTTAAAATGGAAACAGTTGATACTTCATGAATTTATGATTCTTGGTTAAAGTTGTATGTTATTTTCATACTTTTAAAAATATGGTGCTACCTCCTCTGTTCTTGCCCTAAGCATTACCATTCTTACCTGATTACTTCTGAATTATCATATTGTAAATTCCTTGAGATGAGGAATAGGATGTCTTTTCATTTTTGTATCCCTAATGCCTAGTACCTTGCATTATGCATAGTAGGATCTTAATACTTTTTTGTTGAATATATGAATTGATGGATTTTAGGGAGTATAGATAATTATATTAGTTTAGTATAAAAAGGATAATTGTTTGAACTTTATTTTTCATCACAGACTGCTCAGCAAAGGCAGTGATCTCTTTCACTAGCCTTATTCATTTCCTTGGCTAATATTTATTAAACCTCTACTATGTGTTGTATGACATAGCATTGTGAATAGAGAACTGATCTCTAGGGAGACTTGGGTTCAAACCACATTTTTGACATATCCTAGTTTTATGACTTCCGACAACTTATTTAACTTATCTGCCCCAGACAACTCTTTAAGAATATATATGGCAAGGCAGTTGTTGATCTATATTGAAAGAGGCATTTTCTCACCAACAAAATGACAGATCCAGTAAAAAAAAAAAAAAGACAAAAATGCACAGTGTTTAACATTGAGAGAGATTCAAAGTTGAATAAAACGTAATTCTGGCTCTTAGAAAACTTAAATTTTGTTGTAGCAAGGAAGAAAAAACACATAGTCAAATATATATTTTGTAAATTAGAATGAGCTAAATGTATCAGAGAATTGATATTCCAATCCAACAAGTTTTTATTAAGCATTTACTGTGTGCAAGGCATCTTGTTGGGTGCTCAGGATACAAAGACAAAACTCACAAGGAGTGTAAAATAACTAAAAAGTATTATGAGAATTCAGAAAGTGAAAAGTTCATCTTAATTATCATTAAAAGTCTCATAGAATAGGTGGTACTTGAGACAGACTTTGAGGAATGGGTAGAATTTCAAAAAGCAAATATGGGGATTGAAATAATATATAATTTCAAGTGTATAGGGAGACATGAGCAAACATGGGAAATTACAATTTTTTTTCCTTTTGGATCTTTGAGCAGATCAGTTTCATTTCATATGGTGCAAAATGAGAAACAGTAGGATAGCAGTAGGATATTAATGTAGAATGGTAGGTTGGAAGTGAATTGCAGAGAGTCTTAAATTATAAATTAATAGGCTGAAGAGTTTGGACTTTCTTTAGTAGACATTGATGGTTGAAGCAACAGGAAAAACAAATCCCAACCTCAGCATAGTTCCTTCCACAACAATAAATGTTGTAATGATTTGAAATATGGGATTTGATTACTACTTGGAGTAAATAGGACAACAATAATGATATGGAATATATACCTTATATTTGTTTTCAGTCTTTTGATTTTGTTTAAATTTTGTTGTTATTTCATAGAGTTAATTACTTTCTGTTTGCCCCATTT
>JAJPUD010006197.1:0-37917 GCA_023553655.1 Myrmecobius fasciatus
TTAGCTTTCAGCCTCCATTTCAGGATGAGAAAATTGGTTCCTTTTGTAACTATTCCTTCCTTCTTTATTTCATTTGTAACTCATTTTTCCTCTGTATATTTTTCTTTACCAATTTTTTCTTGTGCTTAACTCTCATTTATCCATTTTAGATAAGAGTGCACAAGGTGCAAATTATCCTCATTCTTTCCTCCCCCTCTCACTCACTAATTATGAGAAATAACAAAGTCCAGTCTCCTTCTTCTTCCTCCTTTCTACACTATTGTATTCCTGTATTTTTTATTTTTTTTAACTCCTTAAGTATCCTTTTGAAGAAATTAAGATGCTAGAGGGACATTTGTTTCTTGTCCCGTCATGTGAATATTAGCACCGCAATATCAATTGTTTAAATACATTTATATTTGTAGATTTCTCTTGACTCTTGTGTCTACATTTTAAAATTCTTACTAGGTCTATTCTTTTCATCAGAAATTCCTGTTGTCTATAGGTATCAAACTTGGGCACCTATGGGCAGGAACAGCATTAAAATGTAATTGGAAAATGTTCAATCAAATGCAATACAACGTAGATAATTCTAATTTATGGCTTTCTAAATCAACATTTAACTGGCTGTTTTTTGAGTCTAACAATACTTAAAAAGATGAATCCCCTCACCCCTTAAGATTATATTAAGCTTGAATAGTAAATTATTCTGTTTGTAAGACTGTATCTTTTGCCTTTTGAATATTCCAAGACCTCCATTCTTATATAGGAAAAGCTATAGGTCTTTTGCGACGTTAACTGTTGGTCCCTTAGTACTACTTCTTGACTGATAATTTCTGTTTGTTTGTAGCATTTTATTTGATGTAGGAATTCTGGATTTTGACAGTGATATTCCCAGGATTTTCTCTTTTGGGTTCTTTTAGTATGTGCTTGGTGGATTTTCTCTATAATTCCTTTTCCTCTAGATCTTTTACATCTAGGCAATTTTCATTTGTAATTTCTTGGAATATAGTGACCGGAATTTTTAAAAAATCACAGTTTTTAGAGAATTTAATGATTCTTAAATTATCTCTCCATTTGTTTTCCATGTCAGTTGAAAAATACTGGATATTTCACATATTATCTTTTCTTTTCTTTTCTTCTTTTGTCAATTTTATGAATCTTTTAAAAATATATTTCTTGTCATTTATTTCTATTTGTTTCATTCTATTTTTCCTGGAGTCAGTTTCTTGGGTAAGGTTTACCACTTTGTTTTTGAAGCTATTTCTTCTTCTTTCAGATTTATTTTACCCCCCCCCCCCATATAAATACACAAGTGTGCTTATATAATTATAGATATTATATATAATAATATATAGATTATATATATAATATATACACATGTTATATATATATGTATATATATTTTCTTCGTAGCCATTTATTTACATTTCTCTCCAATTGGAATATATGAGTACTTAGGGGTTTAGGGGAGGGATACCTTTTTGTTTTTCTATCCTCATTGCTTAGTTCAATATTTGTCTTATTGAAAATGCTTAATGTTGATTGACTATCTTAGTCTTTCCTCTAAATGTTTTATTTCATTATTTATTAATTTCTTATAGGTATTTATGTAGTCTCTCTTGAAAATCCCCTCCAACCCTTTTTGCTTTGTAAGTTCTGTTTGCAGTCAATACTGAGCTACTTTTTATTTCAAACCTGGATTTGGGGGTGTCATTAAATATATAATATTAAAAAATGTTGGCCAGTGTCTACTTTCTCTGTGATTTCTCTAGCTTTATATTCTACAATAACATCATGTTCTAGGGCCAAGATCTACCATCAACTTTGCTGTTTGATGGGGTGGGGGCTCCTGTTTGCCTTGCTCTGTGTCACCTGGATTCCTATGCTGACCTCCCATCTTTCAGGGTTAAATACCCTTAGATCTTTGAGGTTTCAAGTGCTGGAAGACCCAGGACTTCTGATTTAAGTTCACTGCTTTTTCTGTCTCATGTCACCTTCCTAATGTAAATCTCAAGGTAACTTTAATTTCATACTCAATAATTGTCAGAACTTAACAATTGTCTATGAAATGCTCTTCATTTTGGAGATCAATAATAGGCTAGATTATTAGTGTGGATAAAACATACTTAGAAAAGGTAAACTTTCTGTATACTAATTCCTATTACAACCTATGATAAAACACTACCCACAAATAATTTAAAAATAAAACTATAAAAAACTTAGTTTTTTCAGTTTATAAAAAAAGTATTGGTGTTGGAGTACATGTGTATGTGAGTGTGTGTGTGTGTGTGTGTGTGTGTGTGTGTGTGTGTGTGTGTGTGTAGAATTAGGTTTAGTTATAATTGTAAACACTTTATTTAAATTTCCTCCACTTGATGGCAGCATAGCACCAGGCAGGAGATTTTAAGCCTCATTTGGTGCGTTATTGACAATTTTGTGAATACTGTTTTTTTTTTTAAAAAACCTTTCTGTAAATTGTTAATTATATTTATAGGATGTGCTTTAGATTCTTAGGGTCTCTGAGGTCATTTACAAAGATTTTAGAACACATACATACCCATGAAGTGGTTATTATACTGGTTTATGAACCAAAATAGTTTTTAAAGATATTTTCATATCATTTAGGTCTAAGTAATTCTAAAAATCATACCTTCATATTTTCCTAAAAGAAAAAAAATGTTCTCTTTTACATAAGTAAATACTTTCTGTAATTGTGAACAAGATATTAACTCACAATTTAGTGTTTTTAATCAACCATTGAATGAGTTAGTATTACTTACTAAATTTCAAGACTATGCTGAAAGTTATAAATACTGAATTCTTGAAATCATAGAACCAGATTCTCCCTAATACTCTGAATCAGTTGTTTCTAATCATTAGGGTGCTTAGGCTATTATTACGAGAACATTTTATTACATACTCCTGGGATCCCATTTTATAGTGATTTCTGGAATCCTCCATTACTGATTTGAAATGGTAATGAGCAAAATACTTCCATTGGCCATATCTAGCTGAATGTTAAATAAGTGAGACACTGGAGAGAATAGAAGTTGTGATGTATTAGCCCTGGAAAGGTGGTCTTTCTCTTACTTCTTCCTATCAAAATCCACAATATTTGATCAATTGAAACAAAAGTTATTCTTAAATCACAAAAAAGCTCCCTTGAAAAACAAATGAAAATCCAGCAAGGAAAAACAAACAAACAAACAAACAAAAAACCCAACCAATGCTCTTTTCATATTTCTTTTAGTCTCACAGCCTATTTCCTTAAGGTTAGTCCTTATTTCTATTGGCCACTTGGTAAGAGTCAATTCATAAAGCTATCAACAATAAAATTTACTTCCTCATTTTTTGTAGGAACAATCTACTCCTTTTCTAAGGGCCTGGGAGTTAATTTTATCTTTCATTTGATTATGATTACCATAATTATTATTAGCTACTAAGATAATCAAGGCATTCCAAAAGCACAAAGGATAATTCAGGGAAGAAAGTGAGGGTTTAAAAATAGCCAGTCTCAGTGGAATACAAAGACTCTGAATTCCATTTTTCTTCTGTGGACTTCAGCTATATTTACTGAAGCTCTTCCATTTTCAATGTCAGGTAAAAACCAATACTAGTTGAACAAATTCATCTTCACTGTAATAAGAAAGCTATCAGGAGACTTCCAGGGATGCCTTCAGCTTTGACTTGTGAATAGATAGCTTTATATAGTATCCTAAATTTTAGAGAATGTTTATTTTAGATGTGCAAAGTATTCATAGATTAGAGTTTTATAGTTCCTTAAAAACTATATGGAGAATATTTATAACATTAGCATCAAGCACATTAAAACCACAAATGGTTAAAAGGACTCAGTGGGGGAGAGGATATTATACTGGTTCATTGTTAAGATGGGGAAAATTGAGAAGAGTCTAAGAACAAATACTATAGATAGGTTTTGATTCATGCAAATAATGAATTTGACAAAATTGTCATTATTTAAAGATATAAACTATATGTAAAATGCAACAATTGGTTCCAACTCATTGAAAATATGTAATGAAATTGTAATAATATGACTGTGTCAAGGATATAGCCATTTTTATATTCTTAGGGGGACCAGGAAGTCATAGTCAACATAATTGTGTATAGTTGTCTCATTTGAACCTCACAACAACCCTGTGAGGTAGGTGTTATTATTATTATTATTATTATTATTATTATTATTACCATCCCCATTTTATAGAGGAGACTGAGGTACAGGGAGTTTAAGTATATTGTCTAGGAACACACAGCTATTAAGCATCTGAGGTAGGATCTGAATTCTGGTTTTCCTGATCCCATGTACTATAATCTACCCATTATGTCAACTAGCTGCCTCATAGAAAGAACAAAAATGATATCATCCTTTAAGGTCCTATAGGATGACTTTTAGAACTTGGTTTTCTAAGTCTAGGAAGGCAATATGGTATCATAGAAAGTATAGCTGAATCTAGAAACAGTAGAATTCGGTTTAAGTCTTTGCAAATTATTTCATTTCTCCAGGTCTTTACCTCCATAATTTCCTCCTTTGTAGAATAAATCTGGACTAGTAATTTTAGTGGTTGCTTCTGATTCTCAATCCTGTAATCTTAAGGGAAGATTTATTTTTCTGTTTAAGAAAGAATGTATACTAACTCTTACTCCAATATACCATTGAGTTATGAAAGTATTCATTTAATTTCAATGGCACTACTATCAGAGAGCAAGATCTGAAAGGTTATAGTTAGAAAAGCCCTGAGGACAGAACAGGTGATGATTGTTCTTTAATGTCCAGACTTATTAAGCAATAGAGAAACTCACCCCCTTTGTACACTTGACAAATTCTTTGGTAGTAGCAATCCATGCAACAAAACTACAGAATTGTTTTCAGTCTCCCCATTCTTCTCCTTTTTCAGGGAGAGCAAGAAAATGGCAGAAGGGGCAGATGGATCACACAGTTTTAAAATCATTTTTAAATATTGGCTCAGTTATTAGTACTCTTAATGTGAAACTCTTATCTAATGTTCAACAAACAGACTTAAATATTGTAGCAGAGAGATTAATGGACTGGGAGACAGGAAGATTTGGATTAGAATCTCACACAATAAGTATGTGACTGGTGTTAGAATTGGATGAATTAGCTGCTTCTTGTTAGTTTAAATTCCGTGTTGAAAACAAATGAAACATTTAGAACTCATCCATTAGTTAACAAAGGAGAGTTTTACTCATTTAGAGCATAGAAAGGATATTCAATGATAGTATCCTAGAACTAGGCTTGAATAGAGATGTGGCTCCCTTAGTCTGGAAATATATCTGTATGTTTGCTAAGTCTTAGGAGCCTGGAATCCAATTGGATAGTCATTTTTTTATGTCTTCAGGGAGACCAGGAAGTCATGGTCAATATAGTTGGAAGCTACCAGAAAGTTGTAAAGGGAGATACTGCTTAAACCTTAGTTCCTTGGGCCAAATAAATTCTGTAGAATGTTTTTTAGAGTTTCAAGAAAAAGCTAACCTAGGTTGCATGGGGAAAAGGATTAGGACCTTATACCTGAATATTCCATTTAATTTCTAAGTCTCAATGTCCTCATTTTTAAAATGGGAGTGATATCCCTATTCACAGGGCTATAATGAAGATCAAGAAAAATAATATAAGCAAATCACTCAATGAATGTAAACGTGACCTACTACTGTCCCAGAAGGAACTGAATCATAACAATTTTGCTATTCTTACTAGAAAGAAATTGTAAGATGAAGGAACATTGTAGTCAAATTGAAAGATGGCCAACAGGTATTCCCTGGAGAAGGAAATAAAGAGGTTAGCATAGTTGGTTTTATTATGCATCCAAAGGCGACAAAAAATGTCATTTCCTAGAATATATTATAGTGCTTATGCATTTTCAAAAAGACCATCATGAAAATAACTATGACCTATGAAGCAACATTATTACAGAAAATGATGAGGTAAATATATTTATGGAAGAACTTTAAAATAAAAGTAATACTATACAGTGAATTCAGTAAACAACAAAAAAGGACATTTACATATGGTTTTAAAATTACTGGAAAACACAGGTAGATCAATAGGAATGAGAAGGCAAAGGTTTTTAGATTTTATAAAAACTTTCGACTCTAATATTTTTTTTTGTCAATAGAGTCTGGCAGTGCTGGATATGACAAATACTAATTGATGTTATAAAACATGAAATGCATTATATTTTAAGAGAAGAAATGACTAGTTACAATTGTTGAGTATTTTCTGAATTAACAATGCAGTCAGAAGAAAGAAAAAAAGCAGCACTAAATGAAACAAGCAAAAAGTGAGAGAATGTGATATGTGCTATTTGATACAATTCTAACATGACCTATTTAAACAAGATGGTCATTCTTAAACATGGGAAATAGACTAACATATTAACACAAACTTTCATTTCTTTGTAAAACTAAGCATTTTAAAGCCAAAAAGAACCCCTGCCTAACAATAGTTAATGTTTATATTATGCTTTAAGGTTTGTGAAATGCTTTATAAACATTATCTCATTTTATGCTCACGACCACTTTTGGAGGTAGATGCTAGTATTTCTCCATTTTACAGTTAAGGAAACTGAAGGTAAGTAACTATCCTGGGATCACACAGCTTACTAGTGCTTAAGCCAACATTTGAACTCGAGTCTTCCTAAATCCAGATCCAGGACTCTATCCTCTGTGTTATTGAGCTTTCTCTAGCAATAACAATCAGCAAATCTTACCTCTTGATCTTACCTCTAAGAGCAAAGATATGGCAACATGGAAATATAGGTTTAAAATAGAAATACATCTTAAAAAATGAAATGTTATTAGTAGTAGTATGTTATGAAATATGAGAAATAGAAGGAAAAACTAACAGAGAAAGCTTGTTGAGAGACCTGAGTAAAATTATTCTAAGGATGAAGCTAGAAGGATGAAAATGAATATACAAAAAAGGGAATGATTAATGAATCTTTCTATTATAAACTGCTTTATTTACCATTGACAGTGCAAGTATAGCATTTAGAACCTGACTTCATAATTTCTTATAACTTTGATAAACAATTAGAAATAACACTAAAGAAAACAATTATGAATAAAGGAAATAGAATAAGTAAAGTATATAGAAAAGTTTATAAATAAGTAAACACAGTTTTGGTAGTGTTAAGGAATCAGTTCTCCAGGTAAGGGGAATAGAACAATACTTAGGAAGAGTGATCGACATTATGATTGTAAAAAAAAGATGACTTAAAAATATAAGAAATTAAATAATTTTATGACTTTTCAGATATCTTCACATATTAATGCTTGATAAAAGTTTGTGAAGGCTTGTTTAAATGTTATTCTACAGTAAACTATATTTTTCCAATCATTAAATTGACTGGAAAGTTTAAAGAATACAATGGAGCATGGCATGTTCCCATTTTGCCTATTGGACTATTAAATGGAATTTGACTTGGTAGAGCAAAATGCTTTCTTCCTTTCTTTTCCACCAAGGCATCTCTTATGCACAGATCAATAATTGTAGAAAATTGTTTAAAAATTGTAATTTTTGTTATCTTATTTGACAAAGTTGTGTTTATTAATTTTAAGGCAGGATGAAGGAGGGAGATTCATTCTCACCAAAGGTGTTTGCCAATGTCATGAATTGTGTATAGTGCAAAGTACATAGAAAGGGGGATTCTCTATAGAGTTTGAGGTTTGTAAGATAAGATTTTCCTGTTTGCAGATGTCATTGTGCTGATTGCATCAAGTCTTGGAATATGGAAGCAATTCCTTAACAAGAAAGAGAAAACATTTCAAAAGACATCATAGTATGTTTGAACAAATTCTAAGTATGAAATCAAAACACTTGAGTTCAAATCCATTTTTTCTGTTGCTTATTACCCATAAACCTTGGACAAAGTACTTACTCTCTCTGGATCTCAGTCTATTCATGTATAAAATGGAGTTGGAATATATGATTTCTAAATATGTTTGTTTTATCCACACAAAGAAAAGTTAAAAAGATGTGATTATCACGTAGACCATGGATTCTTTACTTGTGGTCCATCAACTCCCATAGAATACACGGATATATTTCAGAGGTCTGCAGACTTGGGTGGGAAAATTTGCATCTTAATTTCAATATATTTTTTTCCTTTTTTAATCCCATGTATTTTTTATTTTAAGTATTTAAAAACATCATGCTGAGAAAAGGTCTATAGGCTTTGCCAGGCTGCTAAAAGCATCCACAACACACAAAAAGTGCTGACAACTCTTGAAAATAAGGCTGTTTTAGTTGGATGATCCATTCAAATGATTTGGGTATACATGTTCCTTGGAAAAATAATATATATGGACCATGAGATTGGCTTACAATTAAGTAGGAGGGGAGAGATATTGGGAAAGAGACCAGCTTCTCCTTACAAAGAATGAACTTTTAAATATTAATATTCTTTCTATAGTGTTTTATATATATATATAAATAATGCAATATCATGTCCTTCAAAGAGACTGTCAAGTTGCAGTTGCACTTCACCCAAAGTTAAGTGGAATCATGGGCATAAACAGAATATAGCATATTACCAAGGAATAGTTGTACAGCAGAAGCAATTGAAGTTGCATAAAGGCTGTCATCAGAGACATAGGACACGCACAATGAGAGTGAGGGATACCCAATAGGCAGTTTTGTGTTCCACTGGTGTCCATGCAATGTACAATGTACAGGAAGGCTTCCCTTTCATGGGCTTTTGAGAAGATGTGAACAAGACAAGTTAATTGAGAATTTGTGATTTGCAACATTGAAGAAAATATAAACATTCATGAATTCCAAAATCTATCAAACTTTTGAAATGATAAAAAAGTAGGTTATTATATCCTTGAGTATTGAACCAAAATGCTATGACTTATGGCTTCTTACTGTTTTAAGTAGCATATCTGACAAGGATAAAATGTCTCCATGATAGATGCACAGGAATAACCATGGAATTGAGAAAAAAATAATAAACAAGATCAAGTGGAAATCAGTTTGCTTCACTACCTCACTCCAATACTAATGGATTATTTCAGTTAAAAAATTGCATTTATCTATCTGTTTGAAGCTCTTAAAGTCAGATACTTGCCTTGCTCCAGTCCATCCTCCACTTAACTGTCAAATGAACTGTTCTAAAGCAGAAATCTGATCATTTCATTCCCCCTCACATTTTCTAAACTCCAGTGACTCCTTATGACATTCAGGAACAAATATACCATTCTCTGTTGGTATTTAATACCTTTCACAACCAAGTCCCCTCCCATCTTTTCAGTCTTCTTATACCCTTCTCTTACCATATATCCTGTGATCCAATGGCATCGTCTTGCTATTCTTCATAGAAGATACACAAACTCTAGATTCCAGACATTTTGTTCCAGGCTCTGGCTGCTCACTTTCACTATTCCTGGAATATTCTCCTTTCTCAACTCTCCTTGGCTTTCCTAGCTTGCTTCAAATTCTAGTTCAAATCTCATTTACTAGGAGAAGCCTTTCCTGATCACTCAGATTTTGCTCCAAGTGAAAAAAAATTGCTAGTCATGCTTTTACTGGTATGCCCAACTGCACAAAGTGGGAGGTAAGTAGGTGTTCTGGAAGGAGCCAACATGATGCAATATTTGTTTCAGAGCTAATATTGAAGTGTCAGCTCCAGGCTAATACTGTTTTGGACCAAGCAACATTGGAAAACTTTAAGTAAAGATTAACCTTAAGCAACGCTCAAACTTTGCCAGATCAACTCTTTTACTTGTGCTTTTCACCTCCTGAAATCCTACTCTCTGTTTTCATATACCACTCTTGTTTCTTATAAATAAACCCTAGAAAAAGAGCTTTTTTGCCTTGAAGTAATGGCAGAGCTAAGAAAAAAAGCATATGCTTGAACTTGCTATCAAGATACTGTGTTTGATAGTAATAATAATAATAATGGTAGTATTTACATAATGCCTACTATATCTATTTATACTACTATATATATTATATATACATACATATATGTATGTATGTATACATACAATATATACTATATAATGCCTGACTAAAGTCAAGAACTTTACAAATCTCTCATTTGACCTTTACGACAAACCTGCAAAATTGATGCTATTATTATCCTTATGGTTCAGATGAGAAAACTGAAGCAATCACAGCTTAAGTGACTTGCCCAGGATCACATATTAAGTTTCTGAGGTCATATTTGAATTCAAGCCTTACTGATTGCAGACTCAGCACTATCTTCTGTGCCTCCTAAGATGCCTAGTGTTACAAGGAGAAAAGCAGTTTAGGGTTGGGTGTAGAATCCTTAGCTAAGGAAGAAGAAAGCAACCAAGTCTCAGGAACCAGAAATGGCAAAAGTTATGTATTCTTTGAACTAGCCTTTGAAGTCAATAAATTTTCAGAGATAATTAGTAAAGAAGGAAGCCCAGACATAGATGGCACATAATTGATTTCATACAATCTACTTCATCATGTGAGCTCGTTTAGAAAAAAAGACTTTCTTTTGCCCCCTTTTCATCACCAGTGCGATAAATATTGAATGTTTGAGTATTTATTCACTGATTCATTATTCCCCTAGAGTAAACTAATGTACAATTAAATGAGGTCAGCATTGTGTCTCTTAGTTTTTGAAAATTTTATTGTTATTTTCATTATGATTTCTTTCTATGGATATAATCTTTGAAATCCACAAATCCCTAGTGACTGATGCTATTTCTGAAATATCTCATCTGAGCATTGTAGAAACTGTACCTTTCCCTTATATACCAATTTCATATGTCAAGAAAGAAATTTGCTTATAGTTTTATTTTTAAATATCATTTCCTGGCTATGTTTAGTTAATCAACATTGCCTTCTGTAGCTACTCAGCAGATGCATTGACATAGCATGTTAGTCATTGCTAGCAAGTTTGGATGGGAGTGTTTAAAAAGTCTTTAGTAAGGACCCCTGAATGCACACCTCCTTGTGAAGAGTCTTTAGACTCTGATCCCTTTAATAAAGGATTCTCCCTGACTGATGATGAAGTAGCATTTATGGAGAGAAGACTTCTAGACGTGGAGTCAGGAAGAGCTATGAATGCTGAATGTTGGTTCAGACTGACTGTGGGACTCCAGCAAATAATTCATATTACTTCTTTGTTCCCAATGAAATTCCCTAAGACAAAACTTTGAGGAGCTAATCTGCTTTGGTAGAGAAAGTTTCTTCACTGAAAGTTTCCTATGTCAATAAAAATATATGTACATGGGGACAATAGCTCCAGAATCATGTCATTTTTTTTTCTGGGATATTATTGCTTCTTTTTACCATTGTAATGGACATTAGTTTTCACAAGCATTATCTCATGACTCCTACAGAAACTTCAAAGGAAAGATGTTATACTTTATTTTAAATTAGGTCTATTGTAGGTAGGTAATTTATCTGAGATCTCATAGCTTGATATTGATAGAAAGGTAGGGTATTCTGGGAAATGTTTAACAACTTGTTTTCCAAGCATGCAGCACAACCTTTTGAGTTTAATTTATATTATCAATCCCTTTTCCATCATTTTCTTAAGTTTAAACAATCAAAGAAACAATAAAATAATTTTTTTGAATTTGTTTGAGTGAGTTTGATTTCTGAAGTGGAAATACTCACAAACTGAAAATTTCACAACTGACTCTTTTGAGCCTGTTCCAGTTGACGACAGCATGCTTCCACAGAGGAGATTAAAATCTAAAATCCAGATTCCTACAACAGTGCTTCTTTCCCTATTCCACAATTCTTCAAAACTTATCCTTGTCTCAGCACTTATTATTATTAAAACAGATGATATTAATAAGTGATGAACATGATGAAAACAGAGAAACATGGAAAGACTAAAATGAACTGATACAAAGTGAAGTAAGCAGAGCCAAAGAAACAATATACACAACAATATAAGACAATATGTAAAAGAAAGAACAACAACTACAAAATTTAAATAAAAAGGGAATGTTGTGAAATTATAAAGAACAAATTTGGTCCCAAACAGGATATGCAAGAAGACATGACTCTTCTTTCCCCTGCTCTGTTGCAGAAATAAATATATGTGTGAAATGTGTGTGCACTGGGGCAAGTGATTAGTGACATGTTCTATTTTTATTTCTTTTATTTGTCCTGGTTTCTTGACCTCATATAGGCAATATAATTAAAATACATATCATGCTTAGGAGTAAGTCTGGAAATTCTCAATAATGTATATTGAAAAATATTAGTGAAATATTAAGATGGATTTGTATATATTTAGTTTTCCCCCAGATTTGTTTATATATGCTTTCTTTTGAGGGGTAGCAATTTTAAATGACCTACTAGAGTTTATATTAATAATAAATATGATGAATTTATTTGATTGTGTGTTCAGGAGTACAAAATATTTTTGAAGATGACACTGTTTGGTGTCATAAGTAGTTGTAAGATCAATTAAATCTTTCCTGTTTTCCTCCTGATTAAGTTATCAAATTACAAAATTAAATTATTAAAATTTTCCTGATTCATCACTTATATTTACCTTTTTATGCTTCTCTTGATTTTTGTATTTGAATGTCAGATTTTCTACTAAGTTCTGGTTTTTCTATCAGTTATGTTTTGAAAGTCCCCTATTTTTGTTAAATGCACAATCCCCTGAAAAATTGTATTCAGTTTTTCTGGGTGGATTTGTCTTAGTTGTTTCTTGAAGTATTATTTCCTTAACCTAAGAATTCTGGAATTTGGCTATAATATTTCTGAGGGTTTTTATTTAGGGATTTCTTTCAGGAGATAATGGGTTTCTACTGTTTCCTCCACATATAAAATATCTGGGCAGTTTCTCTTGATAGTTTCTTGAAATATGTCTAGGCTCTTTTCTGATGTCTCCAGGTAATTAAATAATTTCTAAATTATATTCTCTCAATCTATTTTCTATATTAGTTGTTTTTTTCCTATGATATATTTCAATTTTTCTTCTATTTTTGTCTTTGTTTTATTGTTTCTTGATGTCCCATGGAGTCATTGGCTTCCACTCAACTAATTCTAATTTTTAAGGAGTCATTTTCTTCAGTATATATATGTGTGTGTGTGTGTGTGTGTGGGGTGTAGGTGTATGTGTGTGTGGGTGTGTATGTGTATGTGTGTGTGGGTGTGTGTCTTTTACCAAACTGTTAAGCATATTTTCTTAATTGTCTTCCATTGTTCTTATTTCTTTCTCCAATTTTCATCTAGTACTCTAATTTGATTTTTAAAACAACCTTTTTGCTCCTTTTTATCCCTTTCTTTAGCTCTTCTAAGAATTCTCTGTTGACCTTGTATTCAATCTAAATTTTTTTGGTGGATTTTCTTGTAGATGTTTTTGAGTTATCATCTTCTGAGTTTGTATCTTGAGTTTCTTTGTGGTCATAGAATTTTTGTTATCATGAAATCCTTTTTATTTGTTATTGTTTTTGCATCTTTCTAGTCTATTTCTTTAATTAAGACTTTATATTATGCCCTGCTCACTCCCTGGGGAGGTGGAGGGATACTTGGTCTTGATTTTCTGTCCTTTTATAAGCTTCTATTGTTTTTACAACTTAGTTGGTGCCAGTGAGTTTTTGGTGGTTCAAAAGTGCTGTGATATGGGGACAAGTCTGGGCAGTCTTCTCTTTGTATGTACTCTCATCCTTATAAAGGTAGTGTCCTTGCTCTCCCACAACCACAACTTCTCCTTTACATCTTGGAACTGTGACTTGGGACTGGATAACAGAATTGGCAAATGGAACCTGATTCTTTAGTCAGTCCTAGCATAAGGGTTCCTCCAAATCTCTTCCTGACTAGGTTTTTAGTTCCCTTATGGACCCTGTGTACCTGCTGTTGCTTCCCTTGTTGCAGTCACTATGGCTTTTGTGGCCCACAGCAAGTGGGCTTTCATCAGGGTCTTATTCCTAACCAGCTGCCAAACCCAGCATCTATATACCTTTCTTTGTCTTTGCCTAAGCTTCCCTTGGTTGGAAAAAAAGTATTGAGTATGATTTTTAGTTAGTTATAACTCTCTAAATTTTATTTCATGTGCTTCTAAAAGTCATTTAGAAAGTTGTGTTGGGAGAGTTCAGCAAAAAATGCTCGCTTCACCCTATCATCTTGGTTCAACCCCTAATAATTAGTTTTTTAAATAAGAAATGAGCAACAGAAAAGACATTGAAACCAACTATAGCAATTTTTATTCACTTTAGCCAATGGAAATGAAATTAATTGCCTCAACATAAAAGACATCAAAACCAGTTATAATAATTTTATTCAATTTAGCTAATAGAAATAAAATTAATTGCCTCAACCTGGAGAATAAAAAAGCCCATAAAGCACCATGGTTCACATTTAATTTAGTTGCTAAGTGCAGGACTGTGGCTGATAGAGGAAACACTGGGTTAGATTATAAACTTCCTTATGAAATCTTACAAAGAAATACAATACACAATTAGGAATACTAACATTTCATAAAACAGAGAGAATCAATGAAGGGCAAATCTTGTCTAAAGGAAGCTTGTTAAAATATCCAACTAAACAAAATGATCACAAGAGCTTTCATGTAGGCAAAAAGTAAGTTTACAAACAGAGAAAAATAATAGAAAAGTCTTGTGATAGCTATTTAAATGAAAACAATTTTCTACATCATGATATTGTATCCATCACACTTGGCTCCTAAACATTACAGTTCCCTCTATGCTTCTAATGAAGGTAAAAATGGCACTAAATAGAAGATGAGCTATATGTACATACAGAAGATCTTTGCATGAGATCACACAATTGTCAGGGCGTTAAGTTCATAATACACAAACTATCTGAAGGTAAGACCAAAAACATGAGAAAAAATATCCTAGACTGTTTTAGAACAAAAAAAGAATGATGAAAAAATAGTAGTAGTTATCCATATACCAAGTCTACTCTCTGTACAAAAGCTTATAAAGTCATCTACATGCAAATTAGTTCTCAATTCTCAATAAAGATTTTTTTTTGTTAGGGAACTAGCAGGCTTTCTCAATAGAATAGCACTAGTTTAGGTCTTTATTATTTCTAATTAACTAAAAATCTATAGAATTTGAGAAGGCATTCTGTTTTTTGTTTGTTGATTTAAAAATACATTTGAGTCAGTAAAATGTTGCCTTTCAGGTTTTTTTACTACATGTCAAAAGAAATAACTCTTTTCAATGATCCTCTGATTGTCAACATCAAGAGAAACATAGAACATGGAGATGAACGCTTGAAAAAGGTATTTGCTACTGTGGAAAAAGAGATTCAACAAGTCCAGGTTAAAGCAGAATAGTGAAGTCTTCCAGGTGTCCTTGTCCATTGGTTACATTGTGCTCGATCACATTAATCCTCAGAATGTTGCGGGAATTCCTGGAAAAGATTTGTAATAATTCAAAGTTTGGTCTGTTCATCCACACAGGAGAAGTCAAGTGGTTGAATAACATTTATTATTCAGCTTATAACATGAATTTGGATGAACACTGTGAAACTTACCCAGAAGTTGTGTATGTGGAACAAACAGTGCAGAAGGACAAAGAATTGGTTTTGGAACATTATGAGAGTAGAACATTATGAGAACAAGAAGGTTTGCTTTTGAGAAATTGCAAACTTCCTTCACTGTCTTTAAGATTCTCATGAAAGCAAAAGGCAGTCTTTTAAATACTAATATTCTCCTCCTTTTGCTGTAAAGCAGTCAGGCATATAATAAAATCGCATCAGAGTAATCACCAGTATCTATTACATAGAAGGCAACAGAGAGACACCTGTTGGATGTGAGGAAGATACACTATATAACCAACAAGGAGTGCAAAGAACAAGAACAGAATAAGACATACTGAATTGTGTGATAGGAATATAAAATCTAGTTACAGGGCAAGAATGAAGGACTACACACATATAGCCACTGTCTCACTGGTACCTTCACACTGTCAAGAGAAGGCAATGAAAGCTTCCAGAATATTGGGCAGATCTCTGTGATAAAATTTTGCAAGGATATATATAGGGAAGAATTGCATAGATTTGGTGGAGATGGATTGATGAGATCACAGATCCATTTGAGTATTCCCTTACACTTCACAAAATTCTTGGCATATAACAAGTTCTTATTAGTTGTTTATTGGTTGGCTGATTGATTACTAAGCATTTGACAATTCATATATAATGTTTATAAAAATAATATTTTAGTTCATTATCATGCTGCTTGGATAAACTACTAATATTTGCAGATATTATAAGGGCCATGAATAATCAGACTGTCAGAATAAACCTACCCCTGACAATTTCTCCATGCCATTGTGTCTATTTGGAAAATTTCTGAAATAAATTATTCAGAACTTTATCCTTGTATTGGGTTTTCCACAATAGTATAAAAATTACCAGTGCTGATAATATTGAGTTTGGAATACCACTGCAATTTTTTGTTTTCTACCAGAATCAGTGATATCCAAAAAAGAACTTAACTTTATCTGCATGGAAAAGACTTATACCACAGCCAATAGAATTTTAGTGCAGAATTCATTGTCATGTTGTCTTTTGTTTCTAAACAGAACACCTCATTGATCATATATATGTATATATATATGTGTGTATATATATATATATATATATGTATAGCCCAGAATAAATTGTCACTTCTGTGTTTTTGTTTGTTTGTTTATTTTGACTAGGCAATTGGGGTTAAATGATTTGCTCAGGGTCACATAGCTAGTAAATGTTAAGAGGTTACATTTGAACTCAGGGCCTCCTGGTTCCAGGGCTAATGGTCTATCCAGTCCACCATCTAGCTGTTCAAATTGTTATTTCTTCCGAGGTGGCTTTGTAGCTATACTTTCAAATTAACTAAACATCTAGATATGACGAGCAACACATATTTCAAATTAAAAGTCATAATGATATTAATTAAGCCACAGAAATTGTTATGTTGTCATACATCTTTAGTTCCACATTTTTGGTTAAAGAATTTAATTTTATTAAACTCTGTAATTAATTTCACTTGTACAAGTAGAAGATTAAATAGAATTTTATTGCTAGGAGTTACTCCTACCTTTTAGCTTTTGTGTAAGAAGTGGTTATAGCATTCTTAAGAGATCATGCTGAAAAGCACAACAGTCTTGTCTTAGCATTGGTGTTTATCTCATCTGCATTTCTTCCCTAGAGAAGAAGCAGAGAGCATTCTGGATAAGATATTGAGAGATGGGATTAAATATATTCTTTAGAAAGAGGAATGAATGGAAAAGCATTCAATATGTGTAAAGCACTAGACATACAAATATAGAACCAACATAGTTCTGGCTTTCAAGGAGCCCATATTCTTATATGAGGAGGCAATCTGTAAGAATTTTAGTTACAAGTGATATGGATGAAAGAGATTTTAAAGGAGGGAAAGGGACCCACATGTGCAAAAATGTTTGTGGCAGCCCTTTTTGTAGTGGCAAGAAACTGGAAATTGAAAGGATGCCCATCAATTGGAGAATGGCTGAATAAATTATGGTATATGAATGTTATGGAATATTATTGTTCTGTAAGAAATGACCAACAGGAGAATTTCAGAGAGGCCTGGAGAGACTTGCATGAACTGATGCTGAGTGAAATCAGCAGAACCAGGAGAACATTATACACAGCAACAAGACTATACGATGATCAATTTTGACGGACATGGTTCTCTTCAACAATGATGTGATTCAAACCAGTTCAGCGATGAAGATAGTCATATACATCCAGAGAGAGGCCTGTGGGAACTGAGTGTGAACCACAACACAGCATTTTAATGCTTTCTGTGAATATTTCCATGAATTTTGTTTTCCTTCTTAGGTTGTTTTTTCTTCTTCTCTTTCTGGATCTGATGTTTCTTGTGCAGTAAGATAACTGTATAGATATGTATACATGTATTGTATTTGTCATATAATTTATCCTATTTAGCATATATTAGATTACCTGTCATCTAGGGGTGGGGGTGGGGGGAAGGAGGGGAAAAGCTTGGGAAAAAAGTTTTTGCAAAGGTCAATGTAGAAAAATCACTCATATGTTTTGTAAATAAAAAGCTTTATATAAAAAAAAAACAAAAAAAAAACAAGTGAGATGGATGGACTTTATGGTCATTAGGATTCAGTGGCAAAGTGGATTCAAGTAAAGAATCTTTGATGTATTTCCACTGATAAAATCACCTCAATATATGAAGAACCATTTGTAAATGACAAGAACTTTGGAAACAAGAATTTTATTTACTTCCTCTTCAGTAGCTACATATATACATGTCATTATATTACATATAAATATATCATTATATTACATATAAAATGTGTATAACATATGAAACACATCATTATATAACATTATATATAACATATATATCATTATATTATATATAAATCAAAGTTCATATCCCCACAGACATTGATCCTTTAATGATGATTGTTGGGTCTGATTGGAAGCGGTCTAGTGATCAAGAAAGTACTGCTATTCCTGAAGTCGGTTCAGCTTCCTTGGGACCTGAAGAGAGGTATTGGTCAAGGGGATGGCGATTTGATTCGTCTGCTACATACCATTTCCTTTTTCTGCCTCAACACTACTTGCTACTTTAGAACAGGGATAAACAGAATGGATTTTAAGCAAAACAAGTTAGAAATGTATTTCAGTACTTATGTTGAAAGAAAATATATTCAGATATAAAGATAATAGAAAGAATGGAGCATATATGAGCAATGTTGTCAAAGTAGAATGGATAGAATATGTTGTCTCCTTGAATGAGTTGCCAAAAAAAGGAAGTAAAGATTAATGATATTTAAAGCTTTGGTGATTGGAAAGACAGTGGTACTATTTTCAAAAATTTCTGAAATCAGGAGAAAGAATAGGGTTTCTTGGAAAGATAAACTCAAATTTTGACATGTTGAGTTTCAGGTATCATTCAGAAATCCCTTTGAAATTTGGTACTGGTGGAAATGACCACCTGGAGTTTGGGAGATAATCCCAAACTATTGGAGTTAAAATTTTTGGAGTTTTGAATTTAGAGGTGATAATTAATACCATGAAAATCAATGAGATGTCCAAGAAAAATAATCTAGGGAAAGAACAGAAGGTCTAGGAAAGAACCTCAGATAACATCTATTTTTAGAGAGTAAAAGCAGGAAAATGAACTGGGAAAGAGAATAAAGAAAATGTAGATGGAGAGGTAACCAAAAGAATATGTGGTCATGGAACTACACATAGGCTACTGGTATTACAATGAATAGAATCTGGGCTGGGAGTCAGGAGGGCTTGCCTCAGACATTTATTAGCTATGTGACCCTAGACAAGTTACTTAACCCCTCTTATCCAGTTTCTTCATCTGTAACATGAGGAAATCACACACCAAAGTTTCTCAGGTTCCTTCTAGATCTAAATTGATGACCTTATGGTCCTATAAAGCATGAATAAGTGGGCAGAAAGGATAATCAGCAATGACATTATATAGAATATAAAAGGAAGATAGAAATGGAGGAAAATCTACTGACTGTGGTGATTAGGAGGTAAACCTTGAGAAAGCAGTTTTAGAAAGAGAGAAGTCAAGTTGCAAGGGATTATGAGTAAAGGGAGATGATTCAGAGAGAGTCGATTCTTTCTGGAAATTTAACAGTGAAAAAGAAGGACAGAGATAGAATAATAGCTTGAGACATTTCCCATGACTTGAAGAGAATATGATATTTGAAATCAATTGAAATTCTTCTCAGTTTTCCATCCACCACCTAGGTGATTTTTGAACAGATCACTTAGCATCCTTGGATCCCTCAGTTTCCTCATTTGTCAAATTGGGAGGAAGAGGTAGTTGATTTCAGTAGTCCCTTCAAATTGTCAAATTCTAGATAGTAAAGTGAGAAAAAATTTTCTAGTTAAAGTCATCCAATATTTATCAAACATTAATGATTATTAAGACATAATGGTGCTAGGATGAGAGAGAGAGAGAGAGAGAGAGAGAGAGAGAGAGAGAGAGAGAGAGAGGAAGGGAGGGGGAAAAGGAGGGAGGAGAGAGGAGAAGAAAAAGGAGGAGAGTAGAAAGGGAAGGGGGTAAAAAGTTAAGAAATATATATATATATATATATATATATACATATATGTGTATATGTATATGTATATATATTTATATGCATATAAGTGTAAATGTGTGTATGGATATTATGTGTATATGTACATACATATATAAACAAAGTTGATACAAAATAATGAAGAAGGGAAAGGAAGGGCTGGGGAAGGGAAAGGACACTTCTTCAACACTTGCTGTGTGGGTGGATCTTATTAAATAAAGGCTGATCCTCTCTGAAGCAGTTTTCTGGCTCAAACAAGGAACAAAATCTATATTCCCTTCAATTCAATGCAAAGTATTTGGGACTGAATTGTCCAAATATTCGCTTCCTCTTTAAAATTGTTATTGTACCTGTGTCTGCAGACTAAGTATGGGCAATCAGCAGATGATTCCAATAATAATTCTCCAGAGCAGCTTTCTGTTCTGATAACCAGATATCTCATTTCCCTCATTTCCTAAATGCAGCCTAAATTATATGTTTTACTTTGTCTTTAATAATTACGGATAGCATTCTGAAGATGACCAGCAATTTTCTGGCTTTCATATCAGCGAATCTATATTTTTTAGTGTGCCAAAAGGAGTTGAGAAAGTTTCTATCTTCAGGGTATGATAAATGGGGAATGATCACCCCAGGATGCATGCCTAAGATAGACCAGAAAATAAAGTCTAGCCATGAGTTAAATAAGGGGAAAGATAAGGAGAAGGGGAAGTAGAAGGGGAAGGGAAGAGGAAGAGGAAGGGGAAAGGAAAGGGGGCCGAAAAAGAGAAGCAGAAGCAGCAGAAGAACAAACAACAACAATTACAACAAGAAGACTACAAATAGTGTGCTGTGATTGGAATTAAGAGCTGAACTCAAATCTTGCTGCTTACCTTTGTCATATGTATCAGTTTAGCAATAGCATTTATTAAGTGTTTACTTTGTGGTACCACTGTATTAGGTGCTAGGAAACATAGAAACAGTGAAGGAAACAATTCCTACTCTCAAGGAGCTTACATTCTATTGAGAAAAAGCAAACTTATATATGTAGAAATATATTTGTTGTGTTATAATATTAGTTAATGATAAGAATAACTGTAATCATTTACATAATGCTTACTATGTATCAGAAATTTTGCAAAATTATCTAATTTGATTCTCATAACAACCCATGAGATAGGTACTACTATTATATCTATTCTACACTCAAGGGAACTGGAAGCAAATAAAGGTTAAATTATTTGCCCAGCGTCATAAAACTAGTGAATATCTCACTCACATTTGAGCTCACATTTGAACTCACATCTGTCTTACTGACTCCAAACCCAGCACTACCTAGTTTCTTCTATAGTACATAGGTAGTTAAATCCAAGGTATTTCAGAAGGGAGGACGTTAGGAGGTGGGTAGATCAGAAGAAAAAGTGATATTTGAGCCTCATTCTGAAGGAAGAGAGAAAGTCTGTGAGGATGAGGTAGGAGTGATTGCATTGTAGATGTAGTCAGAACAGAGGCCTGAAGCTGAGAGATGGAGAGATCTGAGTGAGAAAGACCTTCTCAAGATGATAACCATATTGTGGCTCAAGTGACTTCTTAGGCTTTGCAGACTAAGTTGCAGAAGATTTGTTTGGGAGAATCTCTGCTCACGCTAAAATGACAAATCCTTTGCCTTTTCTCCTTTCTGAGTATTTTAAGTCATTGAAGTTTACATACAGAATTACTTCAAAGTCTGATGTTTTCTTTCACATTTCTTTGATGTAATTTTCATGTATTTATTATTATTTGTGCATGTCTCTTCTCCATCTCCTCAACCACAAGATCAAAGTCTGTGCCTTATCTGAGTTTCATATCATTTTTATTAGGCAGCTGGGTAGCATAACTGATAGAATGCTGCTTTTGGAGTCAGGAAGATCTGAGTTGGAATCCTCAGGTTTAGATATCTAACTGGCTGTGACCCAGGCAAGTGAATTAATCTGTTTCAGTTTCTTCATTTATAAAGTGAAGCTAATAATAACATGTATCTTCCAGGGCTACTGTGAGGAACATTCTATCCTACTATGGCAAATATGTCCAATTCACTATCAATTTCACCTATTAAAATATGGCTTTGAACTGCTTTTGGATATATATTCTAATGACTAAAAATGGAAAGGGGAACAGACAAAGGATTTCTCATTTCAAGGGTGTGCAGATAATATATGTAAAATGCTTCACCCACCTTAAATAACTCAATCAGTTCTCACTATTATTATCATAATTTTGGTGACTATTGAATCAATGAATTAAAACTTGCCTTGTCAATTTTATTTTCTGTAATTTGCTATAATTAATGTTAGTTGTGCTCAATAGAGCTGCCAAATGACATGGATTTGAAAATTACAAATAGCTCCCCAAATATAAAGTTGTTAATGGAACTTTAAGTGTTAGTTGAAATAAAACATTTAAACTTGATCAATGAAAAATGTTTGGGCTTGGCCCAGATGTTCTGATCATTTTAGAAATTGTGCCACTAATTAAATTTATACTCTGGTGCCAGTTTGAAAAAACTTTGTTTTATTACAGGAAAGCTCAATTATATAGTCAGAAAGAGTGTTCATGCTCTAGTGGAACTGAAAGGCATGAGGAGAAAATGTTCTGCTCTCAAAAGAGACTACTCACTAAAATACGGTTACTACAGCATATTAAAGGCACACAGTTTTGTTCCTGTTAATATTGAAGAAATGTAAATAATCATGGAGACAAGTAAGAAGCCTTACTAATCAAATTCTTTCTTTGGAAACTGGATAGCTTGAATTTATTATTCAATTCTCAACTAAATCTATCATCCCATGAAATGAATTACTTCAGTAATGTTAGTCCATGCTTGGTGAAAACAAAGCATAAGATTATAAGATGCATTATGTATTTTTTTCTCTAGAGATTAACTGGAAACCCCAAATCTAATTTTGAAAATATGTGTGTTTGTGTGTGTGTGTGTGTGTGTGTGTGTGTGTGTGTGTAACTCCCTGCTGGATTAATAAAATAAGACCTTTCTTGAATTTATACTTTTAGTAGCACAGCAAGTCTCATCACTTATATTTTACCCATTTGCTCTTACAAATCAAATAGCCTAGGGCTCATGGGGAGGATCAAACAGACTGAAGAGCAAGAAACATTTTTATTGCTTTGATCTAGGAATAATACTCTGAATAGACAGAGAATATTAGAATAATTATTTGAAGTAATGAGAACAAAACAGTTGAACACACTGTCTATTATTTAGTTATCAATAATGTCTGTCAAACTCATTAAATCCAACTACCTATCCAGTTAGGCCCAAGGATATGAAAAGTAAAACCCTACCGTTATGGTCTCAAATTCTTCCCAAGGATGAAGATTAAGGAATGTAGGATTTACTTTTCTGTCACTCAAATGAATTTAATTAAAGAGTTGCTAATGCCTTGTCAATGGTAAGCTGGGACTTCAGATACCTAGGTCTCTTCTATAATAATTTGTATTATATTTATTTTGTATATAAAATAAAATATATTTATCATATGATACATAATAATATATATTACACATTATAACCTATAATATTTATTCTATTAAATTACAAAATTTCAAAAAAAACCATTTATTTGTCATATGAAAAAACATATGCCCCCCATAAGTCACAAATAAATCAACAAATCCAATTTAATTATATGGTTTAGTCAACAAATATTTTAAAGGACTGATAGTATAGAAAGATCCAAGTACTCTATGACTTTCTAACTCATTTTAGTAGATACAGTAAAAAAAAAGAATTTCCCCAAAATTTAAGCCTCATCAAAGAGTTAGAAAAAAATTCCCAAATTAGAAATTAGAACACATATGAGCTCTATCACTTTTAGTCCTTTTCTTTCCATTGATTACTTTCTTCCTCTGCTTCTTTTTAGATTTTCTTTTCCTTTTTAACATTTCATTTTTCCTACCTTCCTTTTCACTCTAATTTTTCTTATTTTTCCCCTTCAGACTTTTTTGATTTGGTGACAATGCTTATGAAATAAGTACTCGACTTACCTCATTTTACTTTTTGTTTAATTGATGCTATTGATGATATTCAATTTTTTCAATGTACTACCTAAATTATCTGGCTTTACGATTTGGTATCAACATATTAAATTAATGTCCCCTTCTTATGAGGCCTGTGTTATTCTTGAATAAGCAACTGAAAATTATCTTATAATTCATATTTGCTGCAAAGAATAGAGGCTTGTTTTTAAAAAGTGCTGGTAGAAAGCTGTCCATTGTTTGTAGTGGATATCCTCAGGGTATTTAATAGTTGAAAATAGCTGTGATTAAATACACCTCAAATAATTAGCTAGTAATTGACCTGCTTTGTTTGAGTCAGATTAATATTTGGCTAAGACTTTAATCTTAAATAAGAAGATCTAAATCCACTGAGAGAAGGGGTTTGTATGATATTTAAGGTCATTCAGAGTCTTGTCTCTATCTTCTTAAAAAGAGTGAGAGAATAGTTCTTCTATCAATTAAAATTTATATTCTGTAATTTAAAATTTATTTAAACATATACATATATAGATATATGTATTTGTATTTATTTATATACATGGATATATATTATATATGTATTCATGTATATATTTTTGTGTATTGTATATTCATGTGATATGCATATATACATAGATCTATATACACACATATATACATATAATGTATATACACATGCATACATAAATATATCTACACACATATTTACACATAAATATATATATATATATATATATGATTTTTTTCTAATCCTGACAAACATAATTCTTTCACACTTTATTGAAAAGGAAAAAAAAAACTACATTGCAATTAATGAGAAGTACTTGGGTGAGGTGAAAAGAGCTTCTGAAGAGCTTCAAAGAAAACCTATTGGTGGCAAAGCAGAATTACTTACTGGTTTACAATTAAAAAGGATTCTGTAAACTAATTTCCAATTTTCTTCAAAGATCCTATGTCAATACAAAGCAGTTTTATTATAATTATTAAGCCAAGGTCAAAGACCTTCCTTAAGTGTCAAAGACACTTCCTTAAGTGGAAAAGCTGGAAGCATTCTCCTGTCACACCTATGTTGGAATAACATTATTGTGATTTATGTCAACTCCTAGTTAATTGGTCTACAGAGAAATTTGTAGGTAGTTGTTATTAATTAGGCTTAAAGACCGAGATTGGTGGTGGCCTGTGGCTATTTTAAATGGGTAGATATGAATGAAGAACATCTGATAAATTATTTTTAATCTTGCCCATTACTTTGCTTACTTTTTAATTAGTTTGCAAATTAGGAAAAAGACCTATGATCATGTGAACAAGAAGATAGAAGGGGATAAGGCTGGGGTCAGATTTGAAATACCAAGCTAAGGGACTTGGAATATTTCCCTCAATGTAGATCCAATAAAGATTTTAAATGCAGAAATATAATAATAACATTAATATAATGATTACTACATGGCAAACCCTGTGCTAAATGCTTTGCAATTATTATCTCATTTGAGATTCACAGGTAGGTAGGTGCTATTATTAGTCCTATCTTATAAATGAGGTAACACAAATACAAGTTAAGTGACTTGCCGAGGGTTACATAGTAACTGTCCTGGAGTGGATTTGAACTTAAATATTCCTGACCCCATTCCAGGTGCTCTGTCCAATCCAATTTTTAATCTAACTGCCCCCTAAAAATAACAAAACAAAACTATGTTTTAGGAAGATTATTGGGTCAGAAGAATATAGATGGATTCCTGGGGAAGAAACAGAGTAAGAAGACCATGTAGGAAATTATTTCAGTGACAGAAATAATAACATTAATAGCTACCATTTATATAGCATTTTAAAGTTTGTAAAGCACGTTTTATATACTATCTCATTTGATCCAAACAGACCTAACATAGAAGGTCAATTGCTATCTAATTGCAATTTATTTTTGTCAAACATATGCAATACCTTGAAGACAAGAATCAAAGATAGAGGGCAATTTTCTATTCATGTGGGTTTTAAAAATTCACCTATAACCTTTTTGTAGCAAATGCAAAGGTGAGTAAACTAAGGTAAGTGTGGTAGGAATGGAAAGCACCAGTTTGCTGAAGAGCAATAAATAGCATGAGGTAACTAGGAAACAAATTTAAGGGAGAAAGAAATGAAGATGTGGAAATTTCACACCTCAGTATCTAGTGCTGGCAGGGGAGCATCAAATGATATATGGAAGACAGAAATGAGGGCTGGAATTTGAAGAAAGGACATAATATGTATTTTCGACACACTGAGTTCAAGATATCAGCAATGGAATGTCCAGTGGACGACTGGACATAGCTAATGACTAGAATTGTAGATTGGGGAAATCATTCACTCCAAAGTGTTAGTGGAAGCTATGGAAATAGATGAGTTCTCTGGGAGAAAATATGTGTAGAAAGATCAGAGAGTTGCAGTCAACATTAAGGAATAACTAAATTTAAGAGCCAGTGGTCAGGAGAAGAGCTGCTGAAAGATAGAGAAAAGGAACCATTGTATTAAGTTAAAAAGCATCTATTAAGCACTTCCTAAGTAAAGAGAAAAGCATCATAGAAAAAAATATAATGTTTTAAGAAGGAAATGGTTGTGAATGTCAACTGCTGAAAAAATTTGAAAGTAAATAAGAATTGGGGAGAGATCACTTGCCACATAAAATGAGCATACAAATTTTGCAAAGGGGGCAGCTAGTGGATAGAGCACCAGCCCTGAAGTCAAGAGGACCTGAGTTTAAATCTGGCCTCAGACACTTAACACTTCCTAGTTGTGTGACACTAGGCAAGCCACTTAACCCCACTTGCCTCAGGGAAAAAAGTTTTGCAAAGATGAGAAAGCAAAGATAGGGGTTTCTATCTGATGAAACCATATTGGGGAGGATGCACCATTTGTGACTTACTTCCCTGAATATTCCTTAGAAGCATCTTCTTAGCAGAGATCTGCATTGTCATCTAGATGGTGGACATACAAATATCATTAGATATACAAATAGGACTGTAGCCCATTGTAGCAGAAAATCTTTAGTAAAAGGGACTCAGGAAATAGAAATTTCAGATCCTGATTAATGAAATAGAAAGAATTCTTTTCTTTTCCTTTCTTTATTCCCCAATTTATCCTCCCCCTCTCTTTCCTTCCTTTGTACCTCCTCTTCCTTCTGCCTCTCTCTCTCTTCCGTCCCTCTCTCTGTCACTCTCTCTTTCCTCTCTCTCTCTTTTTCCTCTCCTCCTCCTCTCTTTCCCTCTCTCTCTCTCTCCTCTCTCTCTCTCTCTCTTTTTCTCTCTCTTTCTCTCTCGCTCACTCTTTCTTTCTCCTCCCTTCTTCCTTTCTCCTTTCCTCCTTCTGTCTTTTCTTTTCTATAGACCAACTAAAGAATTCTGGAGACCTTCTTTATTTCTTGGATTGTGAGAAGCAAAGTAATATATAGGCTGTGTTTCTGTCACCCCTTGACTTCAAAGTCTGCCATCCATTCCTGTTCCTATCTTTGGCTTTCCTGAGACCTTAGACAATTGTACAGAATAATTTCCAGTGAATCTCATTTGGATTTTGTGTAGGTTTTTACCTTATACTGCTAGTGTCCTCCTGCTATATTGATTTTCTCCAGTTTATGCTGTATATAGCTGTTTTCATCTTTCCCCATTAGACTATGAGCTTCTTGAAAAAGGAACTTTCTTCTGACATTTTCTTTAAATATCCCCATCAGTTAGGGCATGGTAAGTGCTTCATAAATTCTTATTGATTGACTACATAGTATGAATATGTATTTATCACAATATTTTTTTATTTAGAGAGGATTTTGTAGCCAAAAGCAGGAATTAAGCAGGAAAGAGTATGATTAATTATTTTCATTTTAAGAAAAATCCTAGAAACTCAAAGAAATATAACAGCACTAATTTATCTAATAGAGATGTATGTATGATAGTTCTAATATCTTGCCTAGAAAAAAATATTGCATTATGATTTCTTTTGGTTGACACCAAAATTTTCCTTTAATTGACTGAGATCAAGAAGCTATTGTATTTTTAACTAATTCTTTCAGTCTAAATGCCTAAACACTAATGCATTCTGAGTATTAGCACAAGTATACTGTGACAAATTTTAATGAAGTTAACAAAAAAGTGTTACTAAAGACATAACACATTTTGCACAGCATTCTAAAATTAAACATGCATAATTAAAAGGGCATAGTTTTTGTGCATGCATGTGTGTATATATGTGTTTTTGCACTAGCTACAACTGATTAGTGAAAAACTGAGAGTTTTAAAATAGTTGTGATAATTTGTAAATGATATTTTTTCCTTTCAATTTCCAACTTCTCCAACAAATCTCACCATATGTCTCTTAATCTTTGTTGCCTCAGTTGTATCATTACTTGAAAAGCCAGGTCATGTCCTGCTGGATTTACTGACAGACAACAATCACTTTAATGAAGCCCAGTTCACTTAATTCACAAATCTTATTTATTAGTACACATAGCCTTTAGAACTACTTTTCCAATCCATTTGCATTGGTACATTGAATCCTCAGAACTTGTCTCCCGCTCCCCTTAAGATTTTAGCAGTATCCTTGAATAATAGGAGAGTCTCTAATATTATCTGTCATGAATTCTCATCTAATGTATTCCTTCCAATATCTCCAGTTAATATTGCTTCAATCATCTGCCCAGTGATGATTGGCTCAATATCAATTTGCCAGTTACTATCTCCTAAACTTACATCTATTAGCTTTTACAAGGGGATACTAAAAAGCTCCAGCAAAATCTGAGCACAAAAGCCTCAAAAATGGAGACCATATTCTCTTCTACTGCTTTGAGTGAGGGTTTCCCAATATATCACCTCCATATAATGGCCAAATTGTATAAAGCTCTGGAATATTACAAAGCTTCCTCAGTAAAAACCATAGTAATTTGGAAAAGATCATTTTGACCACCACATTGTATGACTAATACATATGGTAAGAAAAACACTTTTTGCCAGTTGCAGTAATACAGGAATATAGTTATCTTGAATAAACACTGAAGATAATAATGAGCGGAATTCAAAATTGAGTCATGGGAATAAATTAGATTCAGTAAAATTTGAGACATTGCACAGAAATTTCAATGATCCCCAATTGTTAACTGCCACAAAACCCATTGTTATTTCCTTGGTGATATTATATGGCAGTGAATCATGGAGTAGCATGATCCTAAAGTACTGAAGTCATGAATAATTCAAATGATAGAAATATAGGTATTAGTAGCTTGATATGATAGGTATTAATAGTTTGCATTATTTTACCAATGATGATTTGAATATTAGAATTAGAAAAAGAGATAGGTTATTCAGTTAGCTAAAATCAATCTGAGTAAGACATGGGATATTGAAATAACTCAATCCAATGGATATTCAGCCATTTTTAGTCAACTCTTCATGAACCTATTTTTTTTTTTTTTGTAAAGATACTAAAGTAGTTTGCTATTTCCTTCTCCAGTTCACTTTACAAAAAGAGGCAAGATGGTAAGTGACTTGCCTTGGCTCACACAGCTTGTCTGAGGCTAGATTTGAACTTAGGATGATGTTTTCCCATTTCTATGATCAGCATATTGTCCATTGAGCTACCAATAGGTGTTCATCAACAGGTATAGGTATATTTTATCCTTTCTTTATCTCTATCTTTATATAATTCCCTATATATTTTGGTATCTCCATATTATCTCCATCTCTAGTTCTAGTATATCTATCTTACTTTTAAAAATATTTATTTTACTTAATTTATGGAATAAAGTGAGCATTCCCATTAATAAAAAAGATGATTGCACATGAAACTGCATATCTATTATATACAACTTGCCTCTCCTTTTGAATATATAATAGTTAAAATATAAATCTATTTTTTTCCTTTTTTTCTCCTCCCCCCACTGAATATATTGGCTATCACAAGATATAAATGTGAATATGTGTAAGGTATGTAACATACATCTATTTATCAGGGTTTTTTTCTGGATGCAGATAGTATATTTTATATGTTCTTTATATTAATTTGGATATTAGTGAAAATGACCTAGTTACTCAAAGTTGTTTTTTGAAAAATATTACTGTTTATGCATACAAATTTTTTTGATTCTGCTTATTTTGCTCTTCATTATTTTGTGTTAGTCTATTCACGTATTTCTAAGATCATTGAGCTTATCATTTCTTATAGTCCGTTAATATTCCATTACAATCACATACCAACTTGTTCAGCTATTCTACAATTGACAGACATCCCCAAAATTTCTACTTCTGTGCCTCTGCAGAAAAACCACAACAAATGTTTTAGAATATATAGATTCTTTTCCTTTCCCTCAATCATCTTTGCAAATAGACCTAGTAGTGGTCACCAAGTGATAACAGAAATGATGAAAATAATAACCTCTATTAAAAGTGTCCCATATGACTTTTGGATTTGAGTGATAGCTTCTTTGTTTTGTTTGGTTAATTTCTCCTGTTTGTTGTTTGTCCTTCTTTCTTGAAGAGGACCACCACATCAGGGAGGTGATGCCATGACATGCAAATGAATTATATTTACATGAGGGAGGGCTGTGTAAGGTCACCTTCCTCACTTTCCTTCCAAAGCCATTTGGGTCCAGTGGGATGATACAAATCAAGATGACTGGAGATGGCCCTGGATGTGGTGGGAGACCTTAATTTTTTTAAACTAACATTTTCAACAAGTTTCAGTTTGACTGAGGCTACACCCATTCAATGATTAAGGCTAGGTAGGTTCCTTCAAGCCTTCCCAATGTGTTTTCCCTTTCTCGGCTATTTGTTCATCTGCAAATGAAGTCTTAGTGTTTAAATATTACTTTAACTCTACTTTACTTTACTCCTTACTAATAGTAGAAACTTCTTTGTTGTTGACCTCAAGTTCAAGTTCCATTGTTCTTAGTCTTTTTTTTTTTTTTTTTTTTTTTTTTTGCTTTTTGCTGAGGCAATTGGGGTTAAGTGACTTGCCCAAGGTTATACAGCTAGGGAATGTTAAGTGTCTGAGACCAGATTTGAACTCAGGCCCTCCTGACTTCAGGGCTGGTGCTCTAACCACTGCGCCACCTAGCTGCCCCAACTGTTCTTAGTCTTGAGAGCTATTTGTCAGGCTATGGCTATTTACTTTTTTCCTTTACCTTTTCTCTTCAGTTTCCGACACACAATTAAACATGCATTTGTACAGAATCTTCCATCTTAATGTCTAAAAATATCTCTATCTAAGAAATGACCAGCAGGACGATTTCAGAGAGGCCTGGAGAGACTTGCATGAATTGATGCTGAGTGAAACGAGCAGAACTAGGAGATCATTATATACAGCAACAACAATACTATATGATGATCAGTTCTGATGGACATGGCTCTCTTCAACAATGAAATGCTTCAAACCAGTTCCATTTGGTCAGTGAAGAAAGCCATATACACCCAGAGAGAGGGATATAAAATGTGGACCACAACATAACATTTTCATGCTCTGTATCGAAAAAAAAATCTCTATCCTCTTTCTCTCAGAGTGAGGACACATGATAGCTTGGCATTTGACCCAACAGTTTCCTTTAAAAGTTAGTGGGTTGTAGTAGAATGAGGATTAAATTTAGAATCTGGATATGAATTTTGGTTCTGCTACTTTCTATTCGTGTGACCTCTTGGATAGGCATTTAATCTCTCTGGGACTTAGTTTCTTCATTTTTAAAATGAAGGGAGGGCAGATGAGATGATTTATAAGGACATTTTCTTCTCTAAATCTATTATACTATTATCCTTTTGACTTTCAGTAAATATTCTAGCAATTTACTTTTTTTTTTTAAAGGGGAGAGTCATTATTTTGGTATTTTGTTTATCTCTACATAATCAAATATAGAATGAGGAAATCCATGCTTATTGCCCCCTCAAATAGGAGAAAACAATTTCATTTTTACCCATTTCCTATATACTTTATTTCCTTTTCCATTCTCATTGATGGTCTTGAGTATTTGGTCTTTTCCACAGCTGTTGCAGTTACCTTGGAATCTGTAAGTCCCTAATCATATATGGTCTCTAAAAAGCTGAAGTTCCTATTCTTTCACTAAACATTTTTTTGTCCCCTAGTACCCCCAACTCAACAAACTCCATTATTCTATTTTGGACTTGGTCATCAATCTATTCCTTTCTATATTGCTTCTCTCATTTTCAACCAATATGTCATAAAAAGAAGAATTGGTTTCAAAGAGTAGACGAAGTGAATGTTAACCAAATGATTTGAATATTTCAGAGAGGAGATGAAATGTAATTTTACAGGTAATTTTTATTACATATACTATTGTTAATTATATTAATATATGATTATATTATTGCAAATTCCATGCTAAAACAGGTTAGAATTGTCTGATAAAACTGCTCATTTCCAAAGCTATGGGTAAGTAGGAAGAGAGGACAATCAACTGTTTGTGAAGGTTTATTTTTGTTCCTGTGAATGTTAGATGGAACACTTTCTAGATTTACAGAAGCTGTGTTCTCACCCCGAATGTGTAAAGTTATGTCAGTATCAATGGCAAGTACATGAAGAAACACAGAAGGGAAGATGAGAGGAAGAGCACATGCAGAAATACAACTTGTTAATTCCTCCACCTCCTTCCGAATGTGGTTCAAATAGTAAGATGATAATCATTTCTTAACACCCAAACTTATGCATTTATTGCTTTAGATGCATGTTAACATTAATCCACTAGTATTTACATCCTTCCATTTCTTGTTACTTCCTTAACCCAAGTCTTCTGAGTAGAAAGGTGTCTAATGAACTGTGCACCCACAGGGGGAGGAATCTCACCCCATTGAAATTGTCTGCCTTGGAATTCTGAAAGATTTGCTAATGTTCCTGGTCATGATGTTGACAGTATCTTTATCCTAAAGTCTATTTCTTTTTTTTTCCTTGGGGAGAACAATCAGGACTTTTCTGGATAATGAAACATCTGTATCAAGGAGAAGGCATGTATATTTTCATCTAATTCCCCATAAAGTCCTTGGTCCACACTTCTTCAAGTCAATCAAACAACAGCACTATCTTTGTAACTATTCAAAATCTCCTATATCTTTAATTATTTCCTGCTGTCATCTAAATAAAGGTAGGATATTCCTTCTGTCAATCATCATGGAAATTCAGGACAGGACATGAACTTGGAGGATGAAACAGGGAATCTTGGGTTAATTGTCTGATATATAACAATCCTAGCTCACAGATTATAGAATTTAGAGCTGGAAATGATTCTAGAGGCCAATGTGTTCACATTTCCCCTTCCCAATTTTCCAGCTTAGAAGGATGGAGTATCCAATTTAAGGTCAAAGAAATAGTACATGATAGAGCGTGGATTTAAAGCTAGACCCTTTACTCTAATTCCATTCTCTTCGTCTTTCTCCATCCTTCTAGGGGACACTGTGGGTAGAATACTGACTCAGATTCAGGACTCAGAAATTAGCTGTATGGTATGGGAAGTCATTTAGCTTCTTTTAGTCTCAGTTTCCTCATCTGTAAATTGAATATAATGGCACCCACTTTCCAGGGATACTGTGCTGAACAAATGAAATATTTGAGAAATATTTTAGAAATTTTAAAATGTTTTACAAATGCTAGGTATTATGATAGTTATTGATGATGATGAAGATGATAAAAATGATGATGATTGTTAAGTTATAAGAATGCTATGTGATTTCAGCAATGTATTGCACTCTTGATGTGGGAATTCCTTCCAATGATGACTTGTAACCCATCTTTTTAATCCCTTTTTTGAGATAAGAGGATACTGACCTACAATTTCAGTCATTCAGTAGAAATTTACTTACTATAACTTATTTAATTATTATTTATGTATCATTTATATATTATTATTTTTTACCTAATTATAATTTACAACAATTCACTTACTATAACAAGAATTATGATATCCAAACACCATATTAGTGGAAAAAACCTCCAAAAATTTGTGGCAAAAGCAAGACACCTTCTCTCCTCCCAAACCTTGATGTAAGAAAAGTTATGAATGGGGTTTCCCCCTGCTTGTTAACCCAGTCCTGATCCATGAGTCATCCTAAAGAAGTTGTAGTTATCTAGATTACAAATTGTCAATTGACTTAGGAAATTTATAGTCTAGGAATTCTTCTCTTGAGTGAAAACTATCATCTGCTCAGTGTCTTAAAGAGGGCAAGGTTCCAGGCAACAAGTGAAGGAGCATTTGAATGTCATCCATACCACAATGTCCAATCTCAGCAAGAGAAGGCATATAAGTACTGAAAAGTTAGTCCTTCATCCCCTAACTCTTTTTTATCTCCCAGTATTCTTTTCAATAATACCATTTTTAATGGATTCATCTATTTGATCAGTCCTTAAGCATCTCAGGAGAAAAGGGCAAATTGAGTTGCAAAAAGTGGGACAGTATTTCACCCACTAATTTTAATGATTTGAGAAATCCAGTACAGAAATCTCTATATGCTATATTCTACCCAGCCCTCTATTTATCATACTTCTTTGCTGCTCTATAAAAAGTTATCATCATGATTGGCAATATCACTTTACAGAAGTCTTCAACTTTTTGTATCTTATTCAATTTTCTTCATTTCTTATGGTATAATTACATTTTTAGTTTTCATAGGCTATGATTTGTTTAGCTAATTGTTGGCTTTGAATTCACTTCTAGAATTTTACCATTGTAAATGATAATCCTGTATTTTTGTACACATAGATATTTTTCTTTTAACAATATCCTTATATTCATAGAACATATGTTCAGTCACTTCCCAATCATTAAGTATATTTTCTATTTCTAATATTTTTCTAGCACAAAAAAACTGCTGTGATTTTCTTTTTTGGTGTATATTGATCTCTTACTACTATCAGTAATATCTTTTGCTGATATTACATATCAGGTATGAATATTTTTGTAGATTTTATTTTATATTTTCATGTTGTTCTCCAAAAAACCATAGCAATTCATAGTTCTACTAGCACTTTTTTCTACAATCCTGCCAAGAACTTTTGTCATTTATAAATATTTGTTAATTTAGTGGATATAAAGTGGTGGTAGATCAGTTATTTTAATTTTTATTTCCCTGATTACTAGAATTTGATTAATTCTCGATTTTAGATGTCAGATTTTCATCAGAAATATTTATTCTGAAAGTATTTTTCACTAATCTTTTTCTTTTTTATTTTATATACATTACATGTCATTATATGAAAAATATAAATCACATTTTTATAGAATCAAATTAATTTTGTCTTGAAATTTCTGTTTGTTAAATAGATAAGAATTATCTTTTCTATAATTGTGATATATTTACCATTTCATTTTCTTTTTTTCATGAATTATTTTTTAAATTTGACTTTTACATGGCTTACAAGATTCTGAGATACAATCACTATATTCATTATATTGCCTGAGATATGGAAACCCCAAACCAACTCACTGTCATGTCTGCTACCCTTAACTACCGGCCTCTTTGTTATTCCAGACCTAATATTTTAAGAGGAAGATTTTAATTTGTTCTAGCTCTCCAGTCTGGAATGGAGTCAGGTCCTTCCACTATCATGACCCTCATTTGTACAAACTTTCCACACCCCCTATGGAGCATTCTTTGGTGAGTTAAAATCTTTATTCAGTTATTCCTTGGTCCTCCCCCACCTCCCAATCATCTCAATTTGTTCAAGTGTGCTGGAAAATTCACTTCTTCCTTCTCCACTCTTGTAATCCTTTAATCCAGAAATACCTTATTCAGGTCACCTTTATTTCTAAAGGCATCAAGGTACCATAGATGGGAGGTTCTCATCTATACTGTTGGGCTTAATAGTAAGGGATACTTCAAGGGAAACAAAAATAAGTTGCCCCAAATACTCTTGAAATCTTAAATCCTATAGACTACTACTTGTTCCCAGTTGCAGCCATTCAAGTGTTTTTTCCTTATATAATACCGTTAATATTTCCTTAACTCAAATCCAACATACTTCATTTTAGTGGCAGTTAAAGGGCAGATTTTTAGGAATCATTTGCCCTACTTTTTTTGCTTAGGATTTCTCAAGAAAACCTTATCTTCACAGATTTACCTAAAATTTGAATCCTATTCCCCAACCAATGGAGAGACATCAGACATTAAAGGGTCATGTAAAATATTCCTAAATATTTCCACTATCTTTTCTTTTTATGGCCTAGAATCATTCAACTGTCCAGAATACATTCATACAAGCAACTAGCAACTTGATGTTTGGTTAAATTCATAACTTCATGATTGATAAATCATTTTTCCTTATTGGTAAGGGTTCTTAACCTGGCTTTTGTGAACTCTCTTAATATTTTTGATAACTATATTTCAGTATTACTGGTTTCCTTTATAACCCAATGGGTTTTATTTTATGTATTTAAAATATTAATAAGAGAAGGGAAACATAGGCTTCATCAGGCTGCTACATATGTTCCTCTCTCTCACTTTCTCTCTCTCTCTCTCTCTCTCTCTCTCTCTCTCTCTCTCGCTGTCTCTCTCCCTCTTTCTTTCTCTCTGTCTTTCTCTCTGTCTTTCTGTCTCTTCTTTCTATCTCTCTCTCTCTGTTTCTGTCTCTCTGTATCTCTGTCTGTCTTTCTCTCTCTCTCTCTCTGTCTCTCTCTGTGTCTCTTTCTCTGAATGTCTCTCTCTGTATTTCTTGGTCTCTCTGTGTCTCTGTATTTCTCTGTCTCTTTATGTGTGTGTCTCCCTCTCCCCATCTCTGTTTCTGTCACACACACACACACACACACATTGCCATGAGAGTACCTGAACACTGTTAAGAAGATGACATTAAAGTAGCTTATCTCAATAGGAGGCTCACTTCTTCCACAAGAATAACTATTCCATTGAGAGCATCTTCTGATTGTGCCAGCTCAAAATCCTTCTCTTTGGGGAGTGCTTGAAGCTGTTCTAACTACAAATTCACTTTGCCCAAGAGAAAGTAGTGTTTCCTCCTGCTGCTACTTGGAGATGTATGGTGACACAGAACAGCCTTAAGGAAGGTGGGGAAGCCTATTGCTACCTGTAATACCATTGCCAGAGTACCATAGTTGGACCATTCTTTTTATACAACCTTAAGGTAATCTCCTGTGGTTTATATAGGTGTTTCATAGCCTTATATAAAAATCTTTTCAGATCCTTTAGTTAGGGCAACAAAGAAGGACCAATAGTGCTCTTGTACCTGAGGCTTTGAAGTATGACTTAAGGTAGATAGGGCCGCTTTTCAGGCATCTATTATATTAGAGATTTAGCCCTGTGTCTGTCATCTTGGATTCATCTAATTGTGGATAGCTCTCCCCAATCAAGAGAAAGCATCAAAAAGGAACCACAACATACAAAACAACCAGAGGGAGGAAAAACACTCATAGAACCATGGCTCTGCAGAACTCCTTTGTAAGAGAGATAGACCCACATCATGGAAATCTTGTGGAAAGGTATAATGTAGCCACATCCTTCTTCAACTGTTAGAGTCTCTCTGGATTTCTCTGTAAGCTACTAAAAATTCAGCAATGACACACATTATCACTAATATCCACCTTTTTTTCTTTTTCAATCTTTAGATGCAAATTGTTCCTAACACATAAACTTATATGGATTCACAAACTTCTCAGCTTCTAGTGAACTGGCACTATCTTTGACTCTAGTTCTGACATCTCATTTCTCTCATCCTCATCAATAACCCTCATCATGTTGCTGGTATAGATATATGTATGAAAATCTATATGATGCTTTTGAATTCATTTCCAGCTGAAAAATGTCCTCACAGGCTATTTCCACATCACATGACCCCCACACTCCCTATTATTTTCTTTTTCCTCATTCTATTCCAACTCTCTCTCTCTCTCTCTCTCTCTCTCTCTCTCTCTCTCTCTCTCTC